>VZTE01005381.1:1302590-1399915 GCA_013397775.1 Eulacestoma nigropectus | reverse complement strand
GGGGGTGGGGTGGGAGGGTTTGTGCAAATTAATTAGCAAATTATTGGGTCAGACTTTATAGAGGTCTTGCATAAAATTTTGTGGTACCTAATGACTCAGCAATAACATCTAAGAATTTGGTTCGTGTTTGATACTTCCACTCAGTATCATTAATGAGTTTGTCTTTATTCTGTGCATCCAGTCTTAAGGCTCAGTTTTGTAAAATCAATTGGATTTCAACCCAGGGTGTCTACATGGAATACTCAGTATTCTGAGAAGTACTGGAGGAGTGGCCCCTTCTCTCTAGAGCTGGGATTTTCAAAGCGTGCTAGAGAGAGAAGGTTGAGTTCTCAGTGAAAGTCAGAGGGAACTGATGCTGAACTCCATTAGACCCCTTCATTTGTAAAATCACAGCCTATTCTCCCTGACCTGGGACATGTCTTCATTCTCTTTCTAATCTATGCCTGGTATGCATCGTACAAGTGTTAATTAACTGATAGTAACATAATTAAGAAAATGTTGCTATGGATCATTGTAATTCGGTTTCAGACACTGACAACGAAATATAAATATAATGTTAAAAGAACAACTTGCTGCCAAGCATAATGGAAATAGGAATATCAATATGAGTTAATGATTAAAACTCCAGAACCTTCAAAAGTAACTCATAGCTCTATTGCTTTATTTTCTTACAGCTCTCTTCCCCTTTCTATAGAGTTCCTAATCTATACACAGTATATGACTATGAGATCTACATATCATTTTAGTAAATCACTAAACCCATTCTGCTATTGAATTTCTCAGTATGTGACTTAGTGAACCGGTTTTATGTCAAAAGCACATTAAAAAAAGATAAGCCCAGACAGCATTTTCAGGCTGCAATAGATAAGTTAACACTGTATTGTTTAGTTTTCTGTGTCTACACCTGAGTGACAAGGTGATGATTTGTTTAAACATTAGGAGTTTAGATATGTACTGATCAAATATTATCTAAGAAAAGTTTAAAGTGAAGTGGCATAGAAATTGATACTTAATTGATTAATTTACTTTATAATTCAGGGACTTATCATACTAGAAGCTAAGATGAAGTAGAAATCATAAACTCAATTATCTACCAGGTGGATTCCATTACATTTCTACATTTGCAAATTTAAAATCCTGATAACTGAAACAATAGTATTACAGGCAGTAAACCAGCATCTAGCCAGTAGGAAGTAACAGAATGTTATTTACTTCAGTTGCCATTGGTTTCTATAGTGCCATGATGATTTACCCACTAAGGACATGGTTCGCTGAAATCTACAAAATAACTCCCTTTATCTTTTCATCACCATTTACTAGGTTAAGATTTGGCCTTTTTAGACTATTATAATAACACTTTTGAAAGGGAAAAAAAATATTTACACTGAATTTTAATGATATTGTTATACAGATGAGCCAACCTTCTATATCCAAGAAACAAAATTCTAAGCCAACTTTACATTTAACAGTAAAGGAACAAATCTTGATAGGTTTACATTTCCAAGCTCCTAGAGGTGCCCAATAACCCTATTATTGTTCTACAGAGTCTTCTCTCAATAACTCTCCCAGTGCAGCAACTCTCTGGTCAGTAGGATGAGAGACAGTGAGAACATCAGGGAAGCAGAAGAGAAATGAACAGAATAATAGTAAAAGTAAGCATTTTGCTCATTCTGCTGATGCTTTAAGCTGCAAACAATGCAATTACAGGAACTTCCAGACGTACTTTCAGAGCCCAGTAAGTTAACAAAAGGGATCCATAAATATGGCTTTCTATTTTCTTCTTTCCTTTATTTGCCATTGGACTCAACCCAGCAGGGTGATGATGCAAGATACTGATTCCCACATTCAGAAGCTGGATCTGGCTTTTGGGATCTATAGTTTCTATATCTTTCCACATTTGAGGCTCAGAGTTCTCTACTGAAACAAAGTCCACAGGAGAAAGCACAATTCCTTATTTTAAGGGATATCTGCCTTACAAGAGTCAAACAAAGCATCTGAATCCTATTATACAAACAATTTAGATGTAACTATACACATGAAGAGCCCTACTGAAATTAACAGGGCAAATAAAACACAAAATTACAGGAAAAAATGCTGTGGGACTGGGACTTTAAGTGTTATACATCTACTATTTCCCAAAAGATGAGATGAAGTACGTAGTTTTTTCTACCTGCACATCATGTGAAAATGGAGCTCAGGGAAGCGTGCATCCTAAAAATACAAATGACAACACCAAGACGCCATTCCTGAGAAATATATTTTAAAGTTATTCAGAAGTTCCCCTGTGACCTCATGGGTAACATCTATAGATCACCAATATAGAATACAGAGAGAAATTGTACCAAAAAAAAAGTGTTCAATATATACCCAATGTTTAGACATATTACAGGAGAAAAAAGACTTTTTTTTCTTGATTTTGTTA
This sequence comes from Eulacestoma nigropectus, assembly GCA_013397775.1. Classification (NCBI taxonomy): domain Eukaryota; kingdom Metazoa; phylum Chordata; class Aves; order Passeriformes; genus Eulacestoma; species Eulacestoma nigropectus. The sequence continues at coordinate 1,397,493 of VZTE01005381.1, read as the reverse complement.
TGAGAAAGGGGCTATTTCATGCATTTTAGGTTTAGGGTTTTTTATCTAAGAATTCTGTGTGTTTATCCAAGGTAAATATGCAAACATTAATAACATAAGAACACGGACATTGTTTGGGATTAAATTAAAACCATTTGCCTTATGCATGCTCATTTCCTTTTTTACTACTCAATTCCCCTATGATGCCATCTGATCACTTCTTGAATGTCCCCTGTGCTTTTGCCTTAACAATCTTGCCTGGTAGGCCATTCCACACGTTTGTGATTCTCGGCATGAAAAAAATGCTTCCTGACATCTGTTCTGAATTTGTTTCTCTTTAATTTCCATTTATGCTTCCTTATCCTAACATCTGTGTCATTGTGAAAACGGTAATTCAGATTGACGTTATCTGTGCCATTTAAGATTTTACATTCCCCAGCTAAAAGCTACTCATAACCATGTAGTGGTTTTGTACTTCTTATTGATAGTTAGCTTAGCAACATTGCCTGGCTCTTAATTCATGTTTTAGGTTATACTTCAGCTTTGTTGTTGTTCTTTATTCTGTTTTCATGCACGCTTCTTCCAAGCTGAGGGTTAGCACTGTACTCAGTGGGCCATTTTCAGCCCATAGGTGTTTCCCACAGCTGTTGTATAAGAAAGGAAGTTGAATTTGTCCCAGTAAGCTTAATGGGGTATCAAGAGGACTGTACATTATGCTAATTCCTGCCGTGGGCTATGAGTGTACCTTTGGCATCTCTACAAGTCTGGGAGTTAGGAAACTTTTCAACTGTTTCTCTCAACAGCTTACAGAGACTGGAGCACCAAACTCAGTGAATATTACATATAAATAACCTCCCCCTAATTTGTCCAGACAGAGAGGTAAAAAGGATATTGAAATTACTCTTTATAGTTCTCCCAAGTCAAGAAAAGGATCTGGGACTATTTTTTCTACACCTTTAAATCCCTAAGACTGGGACTAAGTATCTCCTTTCACTTGTCCTTAAAGAACAGATTAATTCCAAGAGATGAACCATCAGAACTCAGACTCACAACAAGCACAGCAATTACCAGCATGTTTAACAGCAGTTAGCAAAGTGCCCATTTTATATGGTTGGTATCTATGATTCAGCTAAAACTGGAGTATTTCTAATACTAAAAAACATAGAGAAGTAAAGCAATATAGCAGCTGGTTATGGAGTGTGGAGTAAAGGCTCCTGCTGGAGAACATAAAACAACTATTGATCCTTTTTTCATGGTAATAAAGAGGTACAATTCATACAGAGCTGTGTCTCAAATCACAGCCCAGCTTTACTCTTTTGCTTCCAAAATACTGAAATTATGTTCTCTGAAATTATTGAAGAATTAGAAATACTTTAGGTATTTATTTACCTTACTTATACTTGACTGTTGCCAACCCAAAGGTGATACTGAACCATGGAAGTGGTACTGCCTAGAAAGGTTCAAACAATAATTGTTAGCACCTAATTGCCCTACATAAAGTCCCACCAATGTATAACCTTTTAAAGGGAATATTTCTGAAGAGATTAAAAAATTATTCTATTTAATTCCACCATGCTAACAGAGTGTTTTGGAAAATATACCTAGTTACCAAGACGATCTGAACACAAACATTTGAGGTTTTCTCAAGTTCATAATTTTCTTTCTGCATAAGAGCAGATAATACACTTAAAAGTATTATTCAATATATTTCCTATACAGTAAGAAAATAAGAACAGTCTATTTCACTATACTTGGAACGAGTATGTGTTCTGCCTAACTAGGTTACCTAGGTTTTTAAATGAAAAACTCTGCGCCCATCATTCAAAAACTGTGTATTCTACAAGGTAAGAGAGAAGATAAAGGTGACATTAATCTTATTTCATAAAGGATTACCTTGATTAATTCATCCAGATGAGGTAGTGGGCTTTGAAATACCCAAATATGATCCAGCTTATATCTCTAGAACATGTCAAATGAGACCAAAAAAAAAAGACCAGAATCACAAGATACTGTGCAAGTAAACATGGTGGAGGCATGTGTGAATCCACGTAGGAGGGGAGACCAATTTAAAAAATTAGGTATTCAAGAAGTAATGTGTCACCTAAAACGTGTTTCACATCAAACAGCCAGCAAAGAACTGCATATTGAGCACAAGAACGGGAAAGGTGGAAAAGGAAGGAGCTGATATCAATACCTGTTTAATTAAAGGTGAGGAGGGAAGAATTTTCACATATTTACAGGCAGTGCAGATTCCTTTCATTTCAACAGGGTTTGCCAACAGTAAACATGACATTCTAATTAACTTCTGCAGAAGACTGTGAAGGTTTTTAACAATACTCACTATTTTCTCAAGTAAAATGAGAATTATTTTACATCATGTCTTTTAGGTTGCTTAATTTTGGCAGGAAAAAAGGTATTTTTAAAAAATGCTTGATATTCTGGAACGCAATAGCAATTCCTGTACTTCCAAGTAATGCTTCCTGTCTTACAAAGCAGGCCTGGGTTACTGACCCTGCTCTAACTAAGCTTCTTCCCTGATTAAAAGGCAAGTTTCTTTCATGGTTATATCATTTTAAAACCTATTCAGATGTGATAACATTTTTGCTCCTGTATCTTGGCAACATGATTTATTCCGTTAACACTGAGTGTTACAATCTGAAAAAGCAGTACCATCTGGGTTGAATTAATAGCCTACCCAGAAAAATAAATGAGAATGGTCTGCTATAATTGACATGTAGGTAAAGTATATTTAACAGATTATTATAATTAATATATCAGTTACCAATTTCATGCTAAACAGAATTGTGAATACAAGATATTAAGATTAGTTACCCTTTCTGTATGTGCCTAGTAAAAATTCAATAGAAGAATAGATCCAAAGAATCAATAAAATTGACCTTAACATTAGGAAATTACAAGCAAAGAGAGACAATGTAGAGTATTAAGAAATAACAGCAGAAAATTACTCATTTCATGAATTCTGAATTAACACCTGTAAAACTCAAATGTGACCTGAAACAAATCCAACCCCCACCCAAATGCTTGAGTGATTAATTTAAACACTGTTAAAGGCATCCATCTATGTAGATGCACAGGGCAGACCTGTTCCTTAAAGCTGACTTTGAATTACATAAAATGTAAGATACAGCAGAAAGTCAACAAAAGAGATGTGGATTTGATCAAAATGTCATTAAGCATTATCACCCATGCTGCATTTTGTTGGTGAGCTTTTCATATGACACAAATGTTGGTTTTGTTTTCACAAGCTACCAAAGATCCAGGGGTTATTTAGTAACTTCCTCAACCTCTGTGTTCCAAGAGCAAAGTTCAACCTTTTTGCTCTCCCACAAAAAGCATTTACTTTTATTCAAGGTCCTAGATGTCTTTTCAGTTGACCTGATATGGCATTGACAAGAGATATCAGACAAACAATAACACATTCACAGTCCCTACTTGTGCATCTCTTTTTCGTACCGCGTAGTAAGAAGTCGAGAAACTCACACAGAACTGAAGATTAATATATGAAACTAATGCTTTGCACAGAAATTAAATGGGTTTTTTTTCAAGAAAAGGTCTCCAACTGCCCACTCCTCAATTCCCCCCCACCCCCTGCATAATTAGGGCTTTTGTGTCTCCAGATTATCTTTAAATTCATGTTATTATAAATCTTGTTTATTACTGAAAAGACTAAGGGTCATTTGACAATGGTGTTGGGCACATTACAAATGAAGTATGTAGGAGAATCCATTCTAAAGGCTTGCAATTTAAACAAGGAAGACAAAGAAAAGATGAAAGAGGGAAATTAAATTCAAATGCAGTTAGAGAGCCAGGGGAATTCCCTGCTTTTCTCCTGACTTCCACTTTATGGACAGAAAAAAAAGTTAAATGCAATATAACAGCAATATTTTTAAACACATTCAGCATGATAAAATCATGAAACACAAACAAGGCTATAAATAACAACAGAAACCTAAACCAGACATCACTATTCACCACATGGGTCTCACTGAAAAATTAGGAAAAACGTGGAAGTTAATTAGGTTAAAATTATTTTTTTTTAAATTCAGATAATGTTGTTGGGGGAGGGGGAAGCCAAAACATTAATTAGCATAACTTTCTACTAGTGGAATTCCGAAATTCCTACTGCACATCAATTGATTGTGGAAAATGCTGAACACAAGACTGGCACGTGGATCACAGGGAACATTCGGAGCTTGCAGGATTCCACAGCTATGTAGCTGAAGTAGAATGCTACAGTATCCTACAGTACTTGTTACCATTTAAATAATTACTTTAGATGATTAGTGTAGAATAGGAAGTAAAAATCAGCCAAAGAGATAATTATAAGCATGGCAGAAAAAGTTTCAGAAGCTTCCATGTAGAAATTAAGATGAAGAGCAACATTATGCATTCCTTTCCTCATTCATGTCAACTACAATGCTGCTGCTAACATTCTCCAAGACTTTAATTTTTAACTCCAAGATATATTCCGAAGTAATTATATTCCCAGCTCAAATTTGCATTCTAATACAAAATGTTAGCAGTATTGTCATATGGTATTATTTCAATACATTATGACACTTAAATTCTGCAAATTTTGCCTTAACATTACTGAAGCAGCTATTAGGATTTTTTGAGAAATCAAATATGGTTTAGGATTTATGTCTTACTCTGGAACAGCTGGTATTAGTCTCTGACACAATTCTAAACTAGGTGGACCTCCATTCTGTTCCAAACCCTAAGTTCATAATTCTGTAACACACCCAGACTCATTAATTAGTAGATAATATATAGTCACACCTAAGTGAAAAGCAGCCTGGATCACTAGGAATTGGTCTTGTGCATTCTAGAAGCATAATAGTGCTGCTAACAACCAGCATTGGATTTCTCACTTTATCTATACCAGATAAAAGTGTAGAAAGACTTTTTAAAAATGCTTTAGAATTCCTTTATTTTGTGTAAGTTTTTGCAAAATCATTTTTGCCAACTGGAACGTAGAAGTTGGCATAAATGACATAAATTATTATTTTTAGTTGTCTTGATATATAAAATTAATCAGAAAGGTTTTATAGGAATACCACCTTGACAGTGATTTGCACTTTACCATACTGTGACTACTGTAACACAGAGTCACCATCACATCTCTTAACATACACAGAATGGAAGATAAGGGAAGAAAGGTCATATCTGACAGGAGTAAGAGTCAAGGTTTTGGGTGAACAGTTATTATCAAAAGAACAGGCAAGAAGTGACTGACACAGAAGTCCACAGTAGCAAAGTGAAAATAGGAGGAAACAGAAGCACAGGCTTTTTTTACAGAATGCAAATGTCTTCCTTGGGATAATGCATATGGAAAATAGTTAAAAGGCAAAGAACAGCTGCGCAACCATTCCCTATGGTAAAGAAATGTAAAGAAAGTCCATAATATTCCACAATGTCACTATAAGTGCCTGAGTATTCTCTTTTGGAAGTCACCTAATTTACCTGCAGGAAAGATACGTGTGTCTTCTGGTACGAAATGACTTTCATCAGCCCTGAATAGTGTCTTTTTCACTTTATCATAAATTAGATAGAGGCACTTAACTAGTCTTTATGAAACTAAAAAGTATCACAACATTGCTGCTACGCAGGCAATGATCCACAAGTGAAAAAAGTTGTATTTTGTCACTATGTGAATTCCCATTGTAAATAATTGATTTCTGCAATTACAGCCTTTCCAGAAATTTTAAGGCATTTTTTTCTATCAGGTCTTATTCTCCATTCGTAAGGAAAGGAATAGATAGGTAATATTTCTAATAATTATTTTCTTTTAGGAAAAAAAACCAGTGAGAGGCATATTCCTGGTCTTAAAGAAATCCTTAGCCAAAACTCAGCTATTTTAACCCAACAACTTTATACAGGTCAGCTGTATTTGTCCACCATCAACATCATCTAGAGAAGCATTATTGTAATTCAAGAACAGAAAGGCTGATGATACAATATGATCTATAAAACACACTCTATGATATAACTCTGGCATTTGCATTACAGGAATCACAATAGTCCCTATACTGGAACTGAAGCTCTGCTGGAGCAAGGGCAATGCACATCTAATGAAAACAACATTTATTCTTGAAAAGACATCAATCTAAGTGAAAGATGAGAAGAGCAGATGAACACAATAAGGAAGCAAAGGATAACAATGAAAGATAAGAGAAGCAGCATGATAAACTTAGGTGACAGCACACAGCCTGCTGAAGTAGCATGAGCTTATCAAGAGCTTAGGCAGGCTTTGGTTAAGGACCACCAAGTTTTATGGCATTATTTTAACCACTGGAGGGCTCTTGCATTTTTTCCACAAATACCTTGGTAAAGAATCAACATGGTAAATGTTCTTGTTAATAGGGAGTCCCTAGTTGCTACATAACCAGCATGCCTGTGCAATTTCACGCAAATCAAATTCAATCCACAGTGCTTTTATTTCATCTGCAATTAAAAGTTGAAAAAAAGGAAGGAAAAAAAATCCTCTCAAGTAGAGGCTATCTATTTCTTCATAAATAGGACACCTTTTCAGAGACTCTCTTTTGTATGCAGTGGCAGAGATGAGATCTGTACAAAACACAAAAGGAATAAAGTATCAGTGCTCGGTATTGTGAGGGCATTGCCCAGATTCCCTGTCAAGTCTCAGTTCTGTACAGGCAATAATAACCATTACTGGGCTTTTTGGGTTTCAGTCACTGCTGTGACTCTCAATACAATGAATACAACACAAAAAAACATTTTAAAACTGCTGATAAAACCCCTTTCTTTTTCCACCTTTGAAAAAGTGTTGGGAGAGTTTCTGACAAAAGAAGGAAGTAATTTCAGTGAAAAGGATAATGGGAAGTATATTGAATGAGAAAGAGGATGGAGGGCAGGAAATGCAACAATAAAATTTAATTAAATTAAAGAACAAACTCCAGCAGTGAAGTATATGCTGGAATATTTTTTTTTTTTTTTTGTCTAAGAACTGACAGAAAAAGTTTAACATAGGTTACTGAAGGTAAAAATATAACCATTGGATAGAATATATAATATATTGATCTTTGATTCAAAAGATAATATTCCACTGAATATCTCCTCTTTTCTTAACAATTTACTTTCTGTAACATAGTTGAGGAAACTAAAAGGAGTGTGATACATGGAGGATCTAAACTGGCATCCTCATAGAGATACTTATTTCAGGTCATAGAAGCCAATCAATGTCAGAAAGAACAAGGAGGTACCATTATGAGTATCACAACTTAAAACAGGTGTTTGAAGTTATAGATCCTGCTGAAATCAAAGGCACTTCAAACCATATCCTGCTTTTACAGCCAGAGACCTTATCAATCTGATAACATTTCAGTTCCAGGGCAGGTAGGGAGGAAGGAGTTAAACACCCAGCATAACTGAATGAAATTATTAGTCACCTTACACATCAGAAATTCAAGTATATTAAAAAATGATCACAAAGTTTACTATCAAGGCCCCTACAGTTTCTACCCAAAAATGTTCCTTTGTAAGCCTTCTTCTTAAACTTTAAGACCAATATCCACATTGCTGTAATACTGGCACAACAGGATTTTGTCCTTACATTCCGCTATCGTGCACCAGGAATGAGGGAAGCTAGAGCTACAGATCCCCATGAAACTCATCAAGTTTCATACACTTTCCCCTTTTCAGTTGTGTGGTTTTCCCCACATGGTGTGAAAGAAAAGTTCTTAAACTACTTGTGATTTTGTGATGACAGCATGACTTGCATTAGCCATCATAAAACCAAGACAAAGCAACCGCGAGCAGAATCACACAGAAGTGATAGAATAGGAGCTGGTAGGATGCTCTCCGTGCCACGGACTTGCCACCATAAAAAACCCAAATTAAAACACTCATGAGTTCTCAGATCCCAAGAACTCCTCAGACTGAGAGTCCCACCTAACACTGGCTAGTAGAGGAATAGGTACAGGTCAGACTTGGTAGCCAGGACTAAGGGGCACAGAAGTAAACAGTAACCTCTGCCAGCTTTGCCTGTCTCCCCATGGGATTTACAGCAGGAGAGCTGCATTGCCAGTTGCCTGGCAATAGCTAAATGCTTAGAAAGAACCTGAGCTGCAATTGGATTTTGAAACTGACTGAAGAAAATATTTTTCCCATACATTTTATCTCTCATATTTAAATCAATTGACAGACCAAGACTATCAGTTATAAAAGGGGATGGTTTTAAGATTTGAGCATGGTTCTAGCTTCCTTTTCTTGACATTGCCCAAACTTGATTACCTTCATTTCAGTAGCAGTTTATGATATAGTATTTTAGCCAGCATTCTGGGATGAGAACTTAATGTACTGAACTGCTGTGTCAAAAAAAAAACCAACAACAACACTATAATTGAGGTCTTCTCAACAGAGAGGATCACAGACTATGTTTACAATGCACCTGACAGAGAAAATGAGTATATTGTAGGAATAATAATTAATTCATAGATAAATATATGTGATTTACTGTCACTGTTTCCAGCACAACCAAAGCAGCACTACTGGCAGAAAGATTCCCACACTATGGTTAAAAAAGGTAAAAAAAAAAACCAAAACAGCTGTTAAGAGATTATTCCATATAGCAGATCAAACCTTTTTCACACATGGCTTTTTTACAACTTCTTCATTACTTTTCTTCATAGCAGAAGTATAACATTAACAAAACCCTATAGAGCTGTAGACTCCCTTTAGGAACATATTGCCTGCACTTACTGTTTACAAATAGTAAAAATTTTGGGGGCATTTTCCAGTGTAGTTTACATTTGGGATAATATTTTATATATACACAAACATATATACATACATCTATGTGAGATATATATATATAACAATTCAAGAATACTTTGGCAGACAATTTTATATCAATGGTAAATGGCACTTAAACTGAAAATAGCTTTTATTGTTAATTGTCAAACTATGAAGTTGCCTTACACTAAGTAATTCTCCTTGAAAGGAATAATGTAAAGTGACAGAACAATAGAAGCATAACATTGCAAAGGACATAAAAATTAGCCTATAGAATTTAAAGCATCTTGAACACTATAGCATCTAGGAGCCATAAAGGAGTATGGGGACAACACTGTACAAGAAATTTACAAAACATCCTGTCACCAACCTGATGTCACTGTTGACTTTTTAAAAAGTATCCTTTATGTACCTCATCATCAGGTTTCAAAAAAAGCATAATTACTCATATTTATAACTGACAAAAACTAAACCAAAGAATATATGTATTTTTAAGCTTGTGGTACCAAGTTTTTATCATTGATCATGCTGACTTTTCTCTGGCCTCCCACACAACTTGAGAACAATGGCTGGTAGCTACAACAGAGCCTTCAGCTGTGCTTTGGGTTGAGCATCATCTCCTTCTCGTTTCTTTTGCTGGTTTTGGCTGAGGTAGAGTTAATTTTCTTCCCAGTGGCTGGTATGGGGCTGTGTTTTGGATTTGTGCTGAACACAGGGTTGATAACACAGAGATGTTTTTGTTATTGCTGAGCAGGGCTCACATGGAGACAAGGCCTTTACTGCTTCTTTTATGGCCAGGCTGGGGATGCCTGGGAGGCTGGGAGGAGACACAGCCAGGACAGGTGACCCCAACTAACCAAAGAGATATTCCAGACCATGTAACATCATGCTCAGTATATAAAGAAGGAGGAAGAAGGGGAAAGAGGGCATATTTGGAGTGATGGTGTTTATCTTCCCAACTCACCATGCCACGGGGTGAGGCCCTTCTCTCCTGGAGATGGCTGAACACCTGCCTGCCCATGGGAAGGGATGATTTAAGTCCTTGTCTTGTTTTGCTTTGCTTGTGCAGATGGCTTTTGCTTTCCCTGTTAAACTGTCCTTAGCTCAACCCATGAGTTTTCCAGCTTTTACCCTTCCAATTCTCTCCCTGATCCCACTGGTGGGGAAGGGAGACAGTGGCTGCCTGGCGCTTGGCTACTGGCACAGGTTAGACCATGCCGTATCTCCATTTGAAGAAATTAACTCTACTTCTGTAAAGAAGCTGTTCCACTAAAATGTAGAAGCTGATTATTCTCTGTTGTATAAAAGCCTCTAAAATCAGAGAGCACATCTACCTGTCTCCCACTGGATACGCTCTGATAAATCCCTAGGTGTACACAGAGCAGCAGCACAACGCGCAGCAGGATCATCCTGGGACCCAAGAGGGAACAGCTGCCTCAGCGGGCACTGCAACTTCCAGGTTAGCTCAAGCACTCCCAGAGCATTTCTACTTCCCAGCTTGTTAGTTCTGTCTGCTCTGTGCTATTTATTTATTTTAAACCTGATGTGATGTTTTTATCTTTTCTACAAAAGGGCTGATCAGTGCTCCCCACTACTACCTCTAAGCTATCAGCCCAAAAAATTCAGTTTTCATTAACAGCTTCAATTCATGTGATCACAGCAGCAGTGCTGATCATTAAAAATAAAAGGAGCACTTCACCAAAGGTCTAAACACTATTTGATATAAGAATTGAGATATTTCAAAGCTACTCTCAAAAGCCTTGGCTTTACGTTCAAGGTATCTTCTGCTGCTTCTCCTCAAGACTCAGGGAGCTAAATGCAGTCCTCCAAGTGAAGTCTTTTATGACAGGGGTTAGTATTTCAATCAGGATTCTAAGATTTAATATTTTTTCTTGACATAGAATGAATGTACTGCATTTCATAAGAAATTAAGGGTTAAATGTTAAAAAAAAAAATCTATGACCTTCATTCAGTTCACTTAGACAACTTCTATTTAACAGGACCAGTGTCATCTTGTAAAACAAAAGCATAGTGCTGAAGCATCACTCTGTGCAAATGCAGCATCACAGAATCACAGAATGACTAGGTTGGAAGAGACCTTCAAGATCATCTAGTCCAACCCATACCCTAACATCTCAACTAAACCATGGCACTGAGTGCCACATCCAATCTCTTTTTAAACCCATCCAGGGATGGTGACTCTACCACCTCCCCGGGCAGACCATTCCAGTACTTTATCACTCCTTCTGTAAAAAACTTTTTCCTGATATCCAACCTATATTTTCCTTGGCACAGCTTGAGACTGTGCCTCTCATTCTGTCATTTGCTGCCTGGAGAAAGAGACCAACCCCCACCTGACTACAACCACCTTTCAGGAAGTTGTAGAGAGTGATAAGGTCACCTCTGAGTCTCCTTTTCTCCAGGCTAAACAACCCCAGCTCCCTCAGTCGTTCCTCATAGGGCTTGTGTTCCAAGCCCCTCACCAGCCTTGTCGCCCTTCTCTGGACACGCTCAAGCGTCTCAATGTCCTTCCTGAACTGAGGGGCTCAGAACTGGACACAGCACTTGAGGTGCATTTAAAAAACATCTGAAGTTTTTAAAGGTTTCTAACAGGTACACGCAAGAATGTTCCAGAAGTGTTTGAGGCTATGAGAAACGGACTTATTCAAAACGCTCACAACATGCCAAAACGTTTAGCTTGTGATTAAACTGTAATACCTCTCCTTTTTCCTGTTAGTACCATGAGACCCTTCTAATTAGGATCCCCGGTTTCTTAAAGTAGATTAGGTATACATAGCATTGTGTGATCTAGAAAAGCCCTTTTTACAGACGTGCTAGATTAGATTAAACAGAGCACCTTCTGACTGTCAGGAGAAACAAATATAAACAAGGGTCACAAATATAAGTATTATCTTGATACCTATTAAACTTGAATAGTGTTCAAGTACAAAAGAGTTGTGATAAAATAAATTGGGTATTTTAATGTGTACGAATATGTAATATTTATATTTAATAGTCTATTGTTATAAATTATAAATGTACTTTAAACATACATATCAGGATAGCCCATTATTAACTATAACTATTTTGTCAGGCAGTAATTTGCATTTAATAATTTCAGTCATTTTCTTATTCAGACTTTTTATTTTCCCTTTTGAGTTCTTTTACTCCTCTGTTCCTCTGAGCTTAGGTTACTTTTTCAATGCAGCAAACTGTTGGGATATAATGGTTAAATAATGTGAAATCGCACTGATGCCAGTGAAATAAAAGCGAGTTTTACAAAACCAAGTTCCTTCCCTGAACATAATAACAGTAAATTTCTAGTGTCCTGTAGTGCAATATCCATTAGATTTATTATGTTGCAATTCCCAATCCCACTAGTTCTGCCTGAGGGTGAGTATATTACATTTCATCACAGTTTCATTTTCTCCTACAGATGAGAAATGGGAATGCTATTGCAGTTATGTAGAATGCATGTGTTAAATCTGATCTCTAATAAAATCAAACACATCACAACTCACAGCACTTTAGCACAGTGTCGGCAAAATGAAACACCATCTGTCATCATGTAGAGACTGCCTTATTGTAACACAAAATCAAACTGCTCAGTGTGAACATTGTTATTTAATAAATGGGTAAATGGAAACTGATCATTATGATCTTATTTATTTTAAATGACTGGTTAAAGCTACAAAAAATGCATTATAACTTATCAATTAGATGTATGGACATTAGACTAACACAGAGCAAACACCCATAAGCCAAGCCAAAATTTTAAATGCCTTCAGTGAAAGAGTGAGATAAATATGCGAGACACACACTTACAACAAAGACCTGCCAAAATGTAGGCTAAGGATAGAAACTGATGAAACAAAAATTCACTGTCTGCACTCATGAGACAAAACCAGCTGAATGCTCTGTTGTTAAAGAATAGCTACTTGTAGCAAGCAGGTTTAAAAAAAAGCAATCATCGCGCTCTGGTTTGAATGAATTGCAACAATAAAGGTTAGTCATCATCCCAGCATAAGCTGCATTCCTAAGAGCTTCTACTTTAGCCATTTTAACACATATCAGAGTGAAGAATGATGCAACATATTTGCTGTTAGTATGAATTAATTGCCTTAAAGAAAAAAGTATTCATCAACTAAACTGTTTCTTTCTATTGACAACAACAGATAAAACAAGATTTCAGGTTTATAATTACAAGAACCTAGATTGGACAATTTAAATGCCAACTTCTAGTAATATAGGTTACTTTTGCTATTATAACAAAAACCTAAGTAATTTATCTTCAGAAAGGATCTTCACACACCGAATATGTAGTTTTCAAAGAGCTATTACTGTATCTGCAGAGACAATAACATGTGCTGACAAAATCTTAATAGTCCCATTGCCCTCATATCATGTTTAAAGGACCCATGAGCCTGGTAAGATGTCAACAGAAGTATCCAATGCAGCAGCACTGACACTCTGTGATGTCTAAGGGAGCAAACAGAATGCCAGTAAAATCTCACATGCTTATGAACGTGAGAATTTTCTCCATTTCACCAATATTGTATCATGACTTGAACAACCATTAGCAGTACAGCAGAAATGCCCCATGCTATTAATGCATTTATGATTATTTTGCTCCCTGTATTGGCCTCAGAGGTTATTGCATACAACTTAAATGCATCATAGAAGCTATCTCTTTGGTTTCAGTTTTCTTCAAGGCTTTCTTTTAAACATTTAAAAGAAATGTTTGCCTCAGAAAAAAACCAGCACTATCACTTGTTCCAAACATGCAATTTTTTTTTTAATATGGGTAATTTACAAACCTAGTAAGATAGGTGCAGGCAGTGAATAAAACCTCATTATTTTTATAGCAAAAATTAGGTTTATGTGCAGTTATATTTTATGTTCCATTGATTTAGACAGCATGTGTGATTATTTAAAATGACAGACCAATATATATAGCCTTAAATAAAATTCTCAACATTTGGGACATTAAACATCGAGGCACTTATTTCTTCCTTGATTTGGCTTGTTGTTCTTGGGCCTCAAATATTTGCCACATAGAAATACCTACCAGGCAAGAGCCCAATAAAACTTGGGCACTGAGTGGTAAAATAAAAACAGTAAGTGTCCTTTATCCTCCTAATTCTCAAGGCACTGTGCGAGAGAGTCATTTACCTACCACCGAAATGCAGCCACTCGCAGGGAGAAGCGCAGCAGCTGTTTAAGAGCCGCATTAACGCCACACAGCAGCGCGGGACAGGCGGCCAGGAGAACACCCTATTGAGATAAAAGTGGAAAGAGAAATTACAAAATCTAACCATAATTACCAGGGCTGGATTAGGGCCAGAAAACAGTCACTACAGCATCTTGAATAATCACAATAATTCTGCAACTTGGTTTTATAGCTCAGCCAGGAGATGGCATCTCAATCAGCACTGAGCTCTCTAAGGCCGTACTGGGACACTGCTTTTAGTGCAGAGCAAAAGGGAAATTAAAGATGGAGTACCAGCTTTATGTGTAGTTGTCGTGGCTCTTGTTGTCTGAAATTAGATCTTGAACATTAATTTAACATAGAGTTTTTGTGTTGATTATATCAGATTAGGAAGTTATACAAACATATATGAGGCTTTTGAGAACACTGAAACATTCTGCACACAGGGAACACTGATATACTTTCCGTATGTGCTTCATTTATTAAAGCACTTATACAAGGGAGCCCTTAGAGAAGGAACATCTTTCCAGAGAGACTCTGGAGGTTTGGTTGCTAGGAAGTTACATATGCTTCTCTTTTTAATGAGATTTAAAGTATCATGCATTATATATTATTTTCTACATTTAGGATGTTTACAATTATTTACCTTATTTTGTACTTCATTTTGCATTTCTGGCATGTAATCTCTGCATACAAAACAGCTTTCATAAAGAATTCCCTGAAAATTCCAGAGAGGGTACCTTTCACACTTTTTTCTCAAAAAAAAACCCAAAAAAACACCACCAAAAAAACAACCAAACAAAAAAAACCCACCAGCTCATACAGCTTTTTCCTTTATTGACATGTCTGCTGCAGGCATTCATTCATCAAAAATTTGTTTCCACCAACTGAAAAAAGAATTAATCTTGGCCTGTACCTCAGTAACTATCAGCATGGATACTGTGCACCTTCTATCTATTCTCTTCTGGTTTTTATAATGAGAATCCTGCTAACTTTATTTTCAGAAGAGATGTTTAAAAGTCTGCCTCTTCTATTTTCCTGAAAATTACAGAGGTAGTGTTTAAACAGAAATTTTGTAAGAACAAATCACTCGACTCTTCTTACCTTTAAATGTTAAATAAAGGCACAGCCATTAGACAAAAGAAATTCTAAACTGATGTAGTTTTTACTGCCCATCTTACAAAAGCAAACCATTATGTAAATGCACAGCAGAGCCAGCTTTTTACATGGCCTTTCTTCATTTACATAATAAGAGATGCTAATCAAAGGTCAAAAAATGGTAGCAAACATTTCTGCTGAAATTAGAGACTGATAAGGCAAATTATAACATTAGTTTTCGTTTAAGGAACTGTTTTGAACTCCAAATAGTTCTCAGAACAGCATATTTAATATGCATAAAAAATGATGGGATGTGCTTTTCACCAGCTCCTTGTACCAGTATTTAATTTCTATTTCAGTATTATAACTAAACACAACTTGAGAAGTATGAAAATGGCAGTTGATGAGTTGTAGTACAAGTAGTACAGATATCCAAAGTGCAGTAGTAGATCTCCAAACCCCTATAGTATGGCCATAACTATCACTCGTCCCTTCTGTGCAGTGGTTCCTATCCTGCCCCACACCTCCCAAAGAAATTGCAATTTCTCCTTTCTCTCCATTTCTTACTGAGGCTATAAAGTATGTATCTACGTTGCTAAACAATGATTCATGTCTAGTTATAAAGATCTAAATGACAAGCGAAATTTCTGTAACGGGGCAGAAAGAACTGCAATGAGTTTTGGTTTGTTGGTTTTGGGCAGGTGTGGTTTTTCCCCCACAGAAGCCCTCAACTTTCCTTTCAATTTGGAGACACAGCAATGTGCCTGGACACAGCTGCTGTCTAAAGAACATCATCCTTCTAATACCAAGCTAAGATATGAAATATGATAAAATCAGCAAAGTACAAACTAAAATGTAACTCATGGTATTAGGACTTTTAAAGTTTAAAGAAAATATTGCCACTCCAACATTCAGCCTTGGCATTTTAATATGTTGCTATTTTCTGATTACATTACAAACACAAGGAAAACTTATTTATGGCTCCTGCCATCACAAAGAGTTTCCGTTTTCAAACTTCCCAGTGGCAGCAGGAGACAATTCAAATTCTATAAGCATTCACAGAAACATCAACCAACCACCATATGATGCTATTTCTTTGTGCAATCCAGTTTCTTTTTAATTTTAAACCATATTGTTAGAATAAAATTTAAATGAAAATAGCAACTGCTGTCATTGCTTGTTATCCTGTTAATGTCTCCAAAGCTCACTCTCAGTAACTTTGGTATTTTCTCTGTTACATATTGCTCCTCTAACACTGACAGATATGAACTTCTCAGTCCTGATACCCTCTAACACAGGGAAAGTTTCCAGATTTATAAACCGGGACACTGAAGTTGCAAGAGATTTTTAACTCAAGCCACCCTGAAAATCGACATTAATATCAGAAATTAAACGCAAAGCTCAGAAAACATAGTATGGAGATCATATCAAACAGATAAATAAAAAGATAATGCCATAAACACAATACCATCCCAGCTGCAGGTAGAATATTTACTGTTTGACCTGCAACTCTCACATTCCACTGTCACACATAAATCAGATTTTTGCAATACAAGGAGATTTCTCCTGCAATTGCAGCAAAATCTTATTAAAATGAAATGGCAGACAGAATATTTCTATCTTACAGAAAATTGGTGAAAAGCCAATAAAAAAAACTCCTTGCCTACACTTTATATTCAAAAATTTTCAGCCACTCTAGCTGTAATATTTATGCTGTTCATGTGGATAGATATATTCAAGCTGTAGAACACAGTCAATATCTTTCCCACATACAACAAAATAAGCCGTGTCTTCAGATGCCTCTGTGCACTTCTGCCCACTGATTTACCATTAAACTGCCACCACGGAACACTGAAATAATAACTCCTGAAGAACAGCTTACATTTTTCCAACCAGTTTCTTGAAGGTTGGCTTTTAATTCCACTCAGAATATATTTGATGGAAAGCACCCTGGTTATTTTTATAAGTCGACAGACTCACAATAAACTATCTTCTCTCAATTACCAGTAACACGCACTGTACGTTCAACTCGGTTCTTTGTTTGGAACAGAGTTAAAGAACAGCAACCACTACCTTCTCATGTAAGTTCATTACCCAGCAAAATTATTCACTCTCCTCTGGTACCATAATCCCAGTAAACTTTCACAAGCGCTGGGTAAGTTTTAATTAAAACAAACAAAGTTGATTATTCCAGCAAGGAATGCCTTTTTAGCTGAAGTGCTCAGCTTCAGTTTGTCCCTGCAGAAAGAGCCCTGCAAAGGAGGGTGTGAAAGGGAGAGAATAAGAATATTTTGGTATAGGCACAAGAAAAATGGAAATATTCTGTCAAGGAAAGAACTTTTCTCTCCCCTAGTGTTAAGCTGTGCTATACAACTTAGGAAAGGGAGGGGGCTGTCTTTCAATGAGGATTTTAAACACATTGTGCTTATACCACTTTTCTCCTTTATACAATTTGAGGGTGGCTTCTTAAGGGACAAACTATTTAAAGTTACAATTTTCTTAGATTCTCAAAGTGCAAGATAACTGCCCCAGGAAGAAAATGGACCAGTGACAAAAGCAAAATATAAGAGGATTTTTTCATTCTGGACATTCAGGTCTATTAGGAATATTTTCCTGATTTTTGTTAAAAGTAAACAAAACTAGAATATTATATACTCAGGACAGACATAAAAGTGGATGAACAATGTGCCTACAGCCTGCATGAGGGAGGCTGTACAGTGATCAGAAGAAGCAATTTGGTCAGAAGCTTGGCAGTGAACCAGGGAGTTCAAAGTGTAAGACTCTCACAAACCCTGGGTATGGCTCACATCAGCCAGGCCCTCTTCCTGTTCGTATTCCTGTTGCTTGTTTTTGAAGCAGCACAGAATGGGAAAGATGGGTTGATCCCTGTTCTATGTTCCCAGGCAGGATGTCACCCAAGCTCATCATTGATAGGGGCAGCCCTACACGTCACCATACCCAGATCACCCATCCAACTCAACACCAAACTTGTCTCAGATGTTAAAATCGGTCTTTCTGCCTTGGGATCATTAACTCCTTTCCCAATTCCTTTGTCAGCTTTGGCACTGGCACAGAACTGAATGATTCCCAGCAATGTTACTGTTAAAATTCAGCGTCCCTTAAACTGTTCATTGTAATTCTTCAACACCCAAGAACATTGAACTTAATTACGCACTAATGTAATTCATTCTAATCCTGTGGGGTTAAGTGATGAAGAGATGTTGTTATTTACTAGACATGTGAAAACGCCCACAGTGACAACTTGAAATATGCAGAACTCATCTGCTCAGTTCAAACTTAACACTCTGACCAGTTTCATCCCAAGTTCCTCTAAAGACTGACTCACCATGCTTAAGAGAACTACAGGACATATACAGTAATCCATGGCTTGAGAAGACATAAGGCAAAAATAGAACCATTTGCACCACATTCTTTTCTTCCTACAGGATCTCAATGACCCATTTAGTGCATCGTATGTTCAGCAATCAGAAAAAAGAGAAACCTGTTTCAATATTTCTTTCTCATTCGTATGGAGGCAATGAGAATATTTGGATTTTAATGAAGGACACGAGAGCGAATGTGATCAGATTTTGGCCATGATCTATTTGAATTGACTGTATTTTATAAGCAGACCTTGGAAATAAGCTGTATATAGTAAGGAGCTAAAGAGTATGAATTCAACCATGCGTCAGTGAGATAAAATCTAATTAAGTTTCAGGAGAACGAAGTGTGAAAGAACACAAACAGGGCTGGGTAAATCATAATCAAATATAGTACTGAACAAAGGGCACAATATGGAGAAAAAAGTTCTCCGAGAAGAACACGCATTCTCTAGTGAAAAATGTGCTAGTGATCAAAATATCCAGAGTAAACAGCAAAACAAACTATAACAGGAAAAGGTAACACTTATGAGATAAAAAGCACGAATCCTAAGAAAAAAAAGAAGAGGGTGCACAGACTAAGTTGAAAGAAGAAAACCGAGTTCAGGAATGAAGAAGCCAACAGTATAAGTAGTTAAGACTAAGAACAAAATACCATCCAGTTACTGCCCACAAAAACCAAGAGATCAGCTTAGGAGATGGAACTACCACAGACCCATCACAGAAAAGAAAAGAGTAATTTATTAAAATAATGATCATACATTAC
Organism: Eulacestoma nigropectus; assembly: GCA_013397775.1. Lineage (NCBI taxonomy): Eukaryota > Metazoa > Chordata > Aves > Passeriformes > Eulacestoma > Eulacestoma nigropectus. The sequence goes on along the minus strand of VZTE01005381.1, from coordinate 1,378,286 downwards.
TAAAAACCTCAAATTAATTCTTTAATCACTGTCTAAAAAGGAGCTTCACGAAGTAAATGTCAGACTTGCAGACATCAAGAAGGTAATCCAGAGGTCTTAAGACAACTGGAAAAAAAATGGAAGAACTTTGAAAAGAGAAAAGTCACCTCAAACATACACAACAAATTAAGCTACAAGGATAGAAAAAAACTTTCATAAGTATCTGGTATAAAAATTTTATTTGATTAGACTGTAGATGGTTGTAACATGAGAAACATTTTTATTGTATATGGTCCCCTTTTCAACATAAATTCCAAGAAGTCTGACAGTTCTTTTCTTGCCTTACTAATGAGGATTAACATACATGCTTTCAGGACAGATGGTTTAAAAAGTACAAGTGAAATTGTAACAAAGAAATGACATCATAGTGTGTCTAAACAGATAATTAAATTGTAATCCTGAGTCAACAAGCTAAAAGTTTACATCCAGGAGTAAAAACAAAAAGGAAGAACCACCTGAAAAAAGCTCTAGATTTTTATTGAGGAGACACAGTAGAAAGAATTGAAGTTGCATGGATTTTAGAAACATCACTAAGTCTCTGCTTCCACCTCCATTCCCTTTCTGTCCTTCCTTCAGTCTTTTATTTCCCTCTGCACCACACAATTGAAAAGAGCATTTGGTCCAAAGTCATTAAGTAGGGTATTGGGGTGAGCCACATATGTGGATAGGGAACTGGCTTAAATGTCACAGACAGAAGCTGTTTATGAGACAGAGCAGTTTGGGAGAGGGGGATTAGTGGAATGCCACAAGAATCAGTACTAAGCCCATTTTTGTTCATTTTATATATCACTGACCTAGGAGATGAAATATGCATGAAGGTGAAGAAATTTGCTGATGAAACAAAACCAGGGAATAGAGCTTGTAAAGACAAAAGGAGAAAGGCAATAAAATTCTGAATGACAAATAGACCAGGATCACAGGATGATACTGTTAGTGGTTTCACTGGCATCTGCAATTCATTGTAAAGAAAGGTAAGGTTATGAGATGACAAAAAAAATAATAAAAAGTAGTTCTCTCTCTATGGTCATATGCCACAAGACATTTAACAGGAGTTGATATGGTCCTAGTTCTGGAAAGAACTTTAAAAGCATCTACACAAGGATTAACTGTATTTAAATTAATAAGACCAGAGATTCTAGGATAGATACAGAAAACAAGATTAAGACTTGGAATAAAGCATTCTAATACTACATAGGGGACTTGAAGCCACATTTGGAATGCAGCCGTAGTTCTTGTCCCTTCAGTATAAAACAAATATTTGAAGAGTAAAGACAATAAAAGGGCAATTATAGAAATTCTAGAGGTTTAGTTCACAAAAGAATGAGCAGATAGCATTCTTTGGAAAACGATCCTGGAGAATGAAAATCTTCCTGAAGTATAGAGAATATTGAGGAGAATATAAGCAAGGGAATATACCCTCTTAGAGTGAATGGAATACACCAAGCTGAAGATTATTTTAAAAAGTTATTTTCCTCAATTAATTATTTCCTGATTACATAAAGTGCAGAGAGGAAAAGAAGTATCATGACCACCAGAACTACCAGAATGGCTCTAACAAGTGATGGTCAGAAGTGCTGAGAGTCATGCAACTGTACTGCTGCAGCAAAAGCAATTTCACATCATGCTGTGTGAGTGACCTCCAGATGTTGGTCAGCATCAGTTAACCAGAGAAAAAATTTGAGATGCTGTAATTATTAACATCAACTCCTACTGCATGCTTGCCAAGTCCATATTTATAGCACAGATATTCCACTAACAAGGACTTATTAATGAGTTTTTGAAATTGCAAGGAATTGCTTATAATGTGGATAGCACACCTTGCCACAGCACATCCTTTGAAATCACACACTTGTTTCACAAGGGCTGCACAATGTGCCAGGCTATGACTCATTCCCTCATCTTACACTGGCTTCTTTTCAAAATAGTCTTGACTGTTTTATCCAGGTCTGATCAAACTCTTCTTGGAAATTAAAGATTCTTACAAGCTTCAGAGAAAAATAGAACCACCCTCAGTCATTCAAGCATATTCTCAATATATGCAATATCTTCAGAATTACTACATAGCAAAAGTGTTTAGTGACCAGATCTATAAAACACTACATCATTTTTGTTGTAATGCTGTGAAATTGTGGGGTTTTCTTAATATGTACTATTTTCCTAGCCTGAATAATTTTTTCATACCAGCCTTAGTAACTACCAAAGCCAACTTAATGTTATTAGAATATTATCAATTTTCATTATATTTAATTTGAAAATCTGACAAGAGATAATTTTAAATACATTTTCACTGAAATTAAAATCACAAATTGTAAAATTAATCCTAGAAGTGTCAGTTGTAATGTAATGTAATTTCACTCTCCTTGAAGTGACTTTTATTAACTGCTACAGATTGGAATCCCCCCCCAAAAAAAAAGAGGCAGAAAAAGAATTTAAATACCACAGTAGCTACCAGAAGCAAGGTAAAGTGAATTGAGAGAGACGAGTTCACTTGATTTGATATCCATCTACAAATATACAAGTTGCATTCCTGTCATCCACATTAATTAACCAAACACAACTGGCACTCATTAGATAGCACTGTCTCTAAAACATAGCAGCATTGCCTTGGGTTGAGGAGAGAGAGGGAAAGAAAAAGAAAAATTAAAGACTTTAACATATTGTCAAATTTGATTTTGTTACGAGTCGTGTTAGGAGTTCAGAGGGTGCCACTCTACTCTTAAAGGCTTTCCCATCTTATTGGTCCAGCAGAACAATTGTAGGAAACACATTTTCAGGGGGAGTCCCTTGTTAAGAAGGCTCTTCTGCACTTGATCACCTCTGCCAGCAACAGATCACTCAAAGTACCTCAAAACCAGGAGAGGCATCAGAGAACTTAATCAGAGCAGGCAGTACTCTATTTTTATCACCTGGCAAGTAAGGAAACTATTTAGACAATTTATTTAACTTCTATCATTTGTTCTTCTGTCATTTCCTAGTCAGATCATAAGTAGCTTAGGATGTAAACCTGTATTTTACATACTCTAAAATCAAGATGAAATTAAGTCTATGCGTTTGGATTTTGGGAGGGTGCGTGAGTGCGGGCACGTGATTATCAGTATGTTGGAACAGACACAGAAGCTTTTTAAAACCCAAATCAACTGACCAATCACAGTTACTGGGGAAATACAAAGGTATTCAGACTACTTATACACAAGACCTGCTTAGAGAGAGCACATCTTACAGGAACAGAATAATAACAACTTTAATCTCCAAAACCAAAGCAAAACAGAATAAAAACAAGCCAATGGCATTACAGAAGGCCTAGAAATACTTGCTATGTTAGAACTGTACAGCAGTGGTAAGCTGAACTTGCTAAATGGTATTGCTCAATTTGGAGGATAATTATATTCCCTAAATAAGTTATTTAGTTGTACTCAGATGGAATAAGAAATATTTTGTTACTGCTGATTCTCATTTATATTGCAATTCTGTTACATATCTTGCATAATTAGTGCTAATTAAAAAGTTACTTACCACAGTGTTGTCTTTTCTATATCAAGGTTGAATTTCCAAATGAGAATTGTAAATACTGTGTGTGTGATAATCAGAATCACGTGATAATACCTTGTATTATTACTGGATTTGTAAGAAAATAATTTCAACTGGCAGAAGATAGACCAGGGCTCCTGTTAGTGCAATGATTGAGGTCCTTTACAGAATGCATTTCCTGTGCATTTGTGCTCTTTAGTGTGGCCATTACTATATTACACTTGCACCTAAAACAGGAATTAAAAGAAGGCTTCCCTACTGTTTAGAGTGATTTCCACTCGGTTTATATGGACATAAATGAGTTCATATGGTGCAAAGGGCTGGAGATTCAGCATTTAAGTTTATGGGCATTTGTCCACAAGTAACTTAGAAGAATGCTGCCTCCTGTGGCAGCAGGGAGAAAGAATCACTACTGATTGCAAGTAATTTTATACAGATGTTTGCTTACAGGCAAGCGAGCCTAAGAGAATACAGCAGAAGAAAATTATACAGACCAGGCTTGCCAAAAACTAATTCACCAGGTTTTGATCAGAAAGTAGATGACAACTGATGACTTTACACAAGCTGTTCTGAAATGCATCATGAGATGCCAAATAAAGTACAAAAGGCATATTTCCAAAAAAATACAGTACATGCCCTGAAAGCCTTCGCAGTTTTAACACAGATGTTATTTTAATATTTTCAGTCTCCCTTATAGTTTACTTACAGTTCCTACAAAAAAACAAAAAACTTTTTATTCTCTTGGAAACAGATCCCTAAATGCAAGAGCCATCTTCTGGCACCCCGTCTGTATATGTCATCACATATTTTAAATGCACAGCATCAGTGATATCAAAATATTTGTTATTTGATTCATTTCTAAATGGACAAAGTTACCTTCATATATTTCTTGAGTCTTTAAAAAAACCACCAAATATCTGTCTTTAAGTTGCTCCCTTAACTTCTCTTCCTTCTTTCATTTTCCCTCTGTCCATAAGCAATAACTTCTCAGTAACTCACTTTTTCCCCTTCCCATGCCAGACTGAGGGGTTGGCAGCCACAGCGAAAGATCACAAAAGAAGCTGCCCTCTTTTAGGTGCAACATCAGCCAGCTGAGAGAGACTTTTTCCTTCACTTCACCATTCTCAGACCACAAGACTTGGTCTGGACTGGAGGACAGAGAAGTTCACTGCTCCACTGCCTTATTTTGCTTTCGACAGAAATATCAGTAGCAGCACCTCCTTCCCTGACCTCATATTGTTGCTGGCTGATCCTACAGATTGTTTTCCTCTAATTTCTTTAAGAGACTTCTCTGAATGTCAAACCAGCAAACCCCTGATGGCGAAGCTGTTTCCTTTCCTTAAATCATCCATAAGTTCTACAGAAAACTTTCATGTCACACGTCCTTACAACAAATTGCATACAACCACAAAAAGTTTCATCACCACTTATATGAAAACTCTTAAGTAAATAAAATGGTGCTTGGGGTTTTTTTTTCTTCTCTTTAGGGAGTAAAAATATGTTTTGTCAGATTAAGGATGACTTCGTAAAATATCATTTAATCCTCTACAGTAGAGAGAAGTAGCACAAATCTGTTCCATATTACAGTTACAAGACTGTCATCTCTTAACAGAAATTCAGTTTTTAACCTAGAATTCACTAAGTTAGTACAGGAGCAATCTGCCAGCAGCAAATTGAAAAGACTTGCCCCACAAATATGGTCCATAGTGCTCCACAACCCAAAACCAGCACCAAACAACAGTATTGATGCCAATGCTAGAAGTGACCACCACAGGAAAGTAGAGAGCACCTGAAAGATAAAAGAAGGGGAAAAGAGAACATAAACTGAAACTTGTACATTTACTGAATATTTTGCACCATTTCCAGAGATAATCTTGATGTCAGAGATAACTAGTCAACTAGCTAATCGTAAGCTGGAAGCAATTTTAGCTACTTTCAGTATCCTTGATAAACTGGTGATTCAATATGCCAGTGTGAGTGATGAATTTCAGTGGTTTTAGGATGAATCTTACAGTATATTATACATGTCATAACAATCCCACACTCTCCAGAAGTTAGTAGTCATGGAATACATCACACAGTTTGACAAGCAAATCTCTCAACAAGATCTACGTTTATCTCCTATGACCTACAAAGCAACTCTTATCACAAAAAATGGAGCAAGCCCAGCACATCTCAACATAAAGACAGATTGAGACAAATCTATCTACTTTACAGAACAGCCTCGGAGGACTATCAAAGTAAGCTAAAGATATATGTACTCTCTCACAGTAAGATTTTTAAATCTATCGTAACTCAAACTAGTATGTTCACAGCTTGGGGAAAAAAAAGAGAAAAAAAAAAGGCAAAAAAAAAAAAAAGAAGCCTGTGAACTGCCAGGAACTAATAAGGAAACAGATAAGATCCAAGGTCTTACATTCCATGTATTGTACTAAATAGCATCCTAATAGCGGGTAAGGATCAACTGCAATTTCTGCCAGAAGTAACCAAGGAAACCACTCATCTAAAAGTGCAGACGTGGCGGGGGCAGTAGGAAAGGAAATGGACTCAAATCCAAACTCCAAAAACTTGGAGAGCTATCTGCAGCAAGCCTCCAAAAGATGCAGCTGTTTGAAGAAACAGCTTATACATATTTATTGAAACATTTTTTTGGTCTAAAAAGCACAGTGAAGATGAAGCAGATTCTCATACAGTACTAAGAACAGACAATATGGACTCAGAGGCAGTGGTGCTGTGGCAACAAGTCAGGATTCATATTTTGGTAAGTCTTGTTCACAAGGTCTGAAAGACTTGATGACACTTAAGCAGTTCATAGACTCACAGAAGGGATTGGCTTGGAAGGGACCTCAAAAAACATCTAGTTCTAATCCCCTGCCATGGGTAGGGACACCTTGTACCTCTTCAGTAGTTTCAGTCAGAAGCTATCTACACCATGGAAAGCTGAGTGTTTTTTGAGTGACTGTACATGGAGCAAACATCTGCTTCTACATCCACCTATGAGTGCACAAAACCAGCCCATTCAATCATGTCTGGTAGCCCAGGAACCCATTGGGCATACATGATCTCACATATTCGATCACAGATTTCATAAAGGATTTCTGCCTCAGACGGATAAGTGTGATACTGAGAGCAGCCTCAAAAGATGTTTTATATATGGGGCTGAAACTGGTCAGAAAACCTTTAAGCAGCAGAAATTGACAGAATTACTCTTTGTTTCTTTGCAGCACTGCACTACAAGCTTTCTTTGCAGATCTCTGAGTGGCCAAACTTTTTTAATAACTTCAAAAATTAATACTGTAGATGGCTCTTTAGAGCTATCCCTGACCAATTCCCAGAAACTTTATGGATAAGCAGTACGTACATCACTAAAACACAATCCAACATACATCAGTAAAACACAATCCAAAGCTTTTAAACTCAAGACGTGCATAACTCCCTGTAGTATTTTGTCCAAATGTTTTACAGAGCATTAATTGCTACCAGTTCATTTGCAAGATGCAATTTACTAATTCTAGTTTACAGAATTGCATATAGTACCCTGTCTCCACCCACGCTCCAATACAACTACCGGCAGTTGAAAATACACACTGTTTTTCATAGGAATTTGAGTACATCTAGATGGTCATGCACTCAATTTCTTGCTAAAAATCAATGAGAAGTTAACATCTACCTACCTTTGAAAAGACCACAATTGTCCCGAATATCAGGAATTTCTTATTACTCAGATATAAAGGCTATTAAATAGTGGCCAGGACAGAACCCTCAGAAAGAGTTCTGAGATTTTGTTTGTCTTGGTGTTAACTACAGAACTTTTTCAGTCAGTTCTTCCTTAGGTTACCACTATTACTTTATTATTTACTCTACAAAATGATTTAAAGCTACCAGAGTACCCTGATTTAATTTCTATGTCTAACAATAATAAATATACTAGTGGCAGAATATAGCCTACAGAACTGTTTGAACGTTCTGGTGCCTGTCTTACAATGAGGAGTGAAAATTAGCTCCTTATTATTGGTTGTACCATAATTAAGTTTTGGTTGTTTCTTCTTTTTTTTTTTTTTCCTATGGGTTTGATAGGGGTTTTTTGTTGAGTCTTTTTTTGGGGTTTTTTAAACTTCAAACCAGTTAGAAATATCTTACAGCACTGCAGCTGTAGTAGAATAGAGAAGAGAAAGACGAATGCCTCCATGCAAATTCACAAGCAGAGGGAACACTTTTCATCAACTTAATACCAGCTGCGCAGCTAATTAGCCAAAATATTGGGGTTTTTTCCTCTTGAAAAAATAAAGAAATACTCAATTTTACAGCCATGTATGCCCATCTCCCAACTTCTATGTGCCTTACAGTTTGGAATGGGATGCTACTGTCTCTGTGCATTTAACTATTTAGATGAAGTGGAAAAAAGTCAAATCACAACAAAGAGGGAGTGGAAATCTGTGTGGACCTATGAGTAATTCAAGAAGCAAGGCCTCAGACGGGAAGAGGAAAAGAAATACTGACGTAGCAGAAGTAAAATGAAGGAAGGTGGTTGTAAATATATTTCTGGAGGGTAAGGGGAAAGACAGAGATTGCTCATTTTTTGGCCTAATGAATAAACCATTTTAACTTTCCTCCCCCCTTATGCACCTGCTGCTTTGAAAAGCCCCTTCCACAACCAACAACTGAACAGCAAATGCTGCACAATGACTCAAATGTTGCTGGAGCCATGCCAGCAAAAATTACCACTCTTCAACCAAGATAAACATCATATTACTTCATTACCCTTTTAAAACATATGCAAATTAAATCCATTATTCTTTTTTCTTACAGAAATGAAGTTCCTTTGGCTAGAATTCAACAGCTCCCTTTGTCATCATTGACCATGAATGGATGAACTTCATGTAGATGATGCCCATTTCCCATCTTTGAATCAAACATTAATACCATTTGACAGTAATAAATAACATTTATCACAATAGGGATCTACTAATGATTTTCCCACTAAGCTGGCTCATCAGAACCTATCAGCTGACAACTGCATAAATGAGATTAGCATAACAGCTGCCTATGACAAATGTATCTAAATCATTTTAATGCCAGCTAGCTCTTTGATCTCCCTATCACGTTGCTGCCAAAACTAAATCCATTTCTTCAAGATACATGTTGTTTATTACAGATACATGTGTATATTCCACACCATTATGTACTCCAGAGAGTTCAGTAATTAAAAGAATTAAAAATACTGATTGGATACTGCCACTATAATGTAAACTCACAACACTGCACGTCAGAGTAGCATTCCACTGCCTACTTAATTCGCCACCTCCCACCCTGAATTGTAGGATTTAGTGTTTAATAGCCGTTTGTTTCTCTGAAACAAAATACATGTTTTAATGTAAATATGAGTAGTAGCTTCTCTCTGTATTGCTTACAGAAACATCATTTTCATACAATTTAAACTAATTCCCAATAATTTGGGACTTGGTTCCATGCACACATCAAAGCAGCAATTCACTGTGTTTGTATAAATATAAAACTGACAGGGAAAGAAAAACTTGCTGGTAGAGGAATCTGTTTGTGTTTTAATTGGTACTACAAGCAAGACCTATAAGATTGTCATGCAAACTCATGAAAACAGATTTCAGCCTAAACCCAAGGCCAACAGATCTTTTTCCACCTCTATAAGAAGATTTTTAAAAGCACTCTAACTACCAAACACTTCTGCAGTTGAAAGTCAATGAATTCCTCTACCTGAACTCAGATTGTCCAAGATCTTTAGGCCCTTAAGGACACAGAGGGCTTTCTTGATGCCTCAAACACAAGGTAAAAGATGCCCTCAGGGGCTTCAAAATCCAGTCAGACTCACAATCATTCTTCTGTTTCCCCGAGATATTTTCAAAGATTTTTATTTTCTTAAATATGCTAAAGGTATTAAAAAATATGTTTATTTGGGTATATTGGCACCTAAACATTTCCAAAGAGTATCTCTCCTCCCCAGTACCGGATAATTTTGAAGCCACCGATATGAAATCTGCAGTAGAATTACCACTGATTTTCTTAAGCTTAGACTAAGCTTTTGATGACTTGACATACAAAGTAGCATCAGCCATGACTACACTTGAGTGTCCTTGATTTAAAAAATCTGTATTCACACCTTTCATGAACTGTGTAGCTTTATGTGCATTTATTCTGTAGCTTTGTAGAGATTTGCACTTGTTTTCCCATCACTGTTTTATTTGTTTTCCCATCAGTGTTTTCAGGTGAGTTCTACACAGAAATATTCATAATCGTTTATACTTGAATCATCTTAAGGGCAATTCTGTGAATAGATAAAAGACAAACTAGGTATGTGTGCTGCATTTAAAATTACAAAAGCACATATCATTTACCCAATCAGCTATGTTAAATTCTAGAACATAAATCTTCTGGCTTCCACTGAAAACCAAGATTGAGTGGCACCAGAGCTCAGTCCTCCTAGAAGTATTACCAGTTCATAGTGGAAAAGGTTTCTAAAGGAGAAGTTCGGAGGGCTTTGCAAAAGCATGGAAAATGTGCAAGTAGGAGAACTAATGAGATTGCAAACTGAGAACTGTTGAAGTATTCAAGTTATAATGCTTTGTAGCAAATATCTTGTTTTCAATGCTGTAACATTCACAGGCACTGTATTCTTTCTTGCATTTCAATTAAAATTCATGGGATGTTTTCCCCACGTATTTTTCAAGTCTGCCTGCATTTTTCATATCTTTGAAAAATTTCTGGCCATTATTTTTCACGTAAAATGGACAGAATCTATGGTCTTTTGTCCAAGGCTTTTGTCTTATGACGCAGGCCATTCTTCATGGATGAAACTGAGGCACACACTTTCAGTTTTGACAGCATTTCTTATCATTCCCCACAGTTAGCATTGTCACCTTTCATTATTTAATTCTGAAGTACAAGGAAGGCTGATTTATACCCATGATGTATAATTACAGGCAGATGGAGTGCTTGGAAAGTAGAAACACTGAATTAGGGCTGTAGTAAGTGCCTTTGAGCTTCCTCTGAAAAGTCCCATCTATGCCACCAGCTAAAAACAAAAGCCTAACAATTTAAACTAAATTAATTAATGCTGTTGCAAGCACTGAGTTAATGAAAGCGAATACAAAACTAATAAAGTACATTGGTTGTGGTTGCAAGGTAATTTAAAATGTTTTTAAGTAAAAATGATGAAATGTGTTTCTATTAATCAAAATCATTTTTGAATGTGCTTATGGTCAAAAGGCTTTTTTTTTTTTAACCTCCCCTTCACTTGAAATCATTTTGACACAAGTCCACTCTGCATTTTGAAGAGAAAAGCGCTTTCTACAGTTCTTTCATATGATAATATACAGTATATTTTCAGCTGTCTTTTTAAAGTTTAAACAAATGGAAGGCTTATTAAGAAGATATCATAATTACATGCAGCTATTTTACTAGCTCTTATCTGAAGCAAAAGCAAGCAATTAGTTGAGAACATAAATTCATTCAAGACATTTACTGAACATGAGGGAATAGACCAGAGGCAGAAAATAGGCCCATTTTACTGTTTCATCTTCCCTGCAGAAGTACAGTAAACTTATTCTAGTAGGTTTAATGACACCTCCAAAATAGCTCTTTTACTTGGAAAATGAACTAGTATCTCAGAAGGTTCTGAGACTCCTTAGTGAACATAAAAAAAAAAAAAAATCCCCCCAGTAGCCTTAGACTGAGGACAGCTACTTTGACAAAGAGCAAGGAGTTACTCTTTCAACAGACAGAAAACATCACTGGTGCAAGTGGGTAACCAGTTCTCAGTAGCAGAAATCTAAGCCCACATCTTGAGATGCCATATTGTTTTCAAATTATGTCTCACTGAAAAGTAATCACTAATAAACACAAAAATAAAGATTTCTGCTTGAAGCTGAATACAGACACAAAAAAGGAAATATTAGGAACAGTATTTAGGTTTTATTTATTTGATTTTTCTCTGCTTTTTAAGCATTCTATTCCCTAGAGTGATGATGACCATATCCCTCAGCCCCAGGCATTCAAAACATTTCACATATGTTTAACATTAAGCACATGAATAGATGTATAGAAGACTACAGAAATATTTATAAGCTTTAAAACTAAGAGACCTGGTTAAAAGTGACAGCATGGGAGGGAGGAAAGACTCCAGGCCTTGAGCTGCCACTTGAGTTGTCACAATGATGGTGGTGACATGCACCAAAACATTATTCCCAACCACAGCAATTACTACCAGTATGTCAAAAACATGTACCAGAGGAACCTCCTGGGAGAATGTAGCTGACCAGATTTAAGGTGCTGACCTCCACAGGGCAGGAGCTGATGAGGGCAGAAGGGACAAAACTGCACAGCAGCACAGAGGATGAAAAAGTTCTTCATGGACACACGGTATGTCCATTTCAAACTTTGTGTTTAAAACATCAACATTTCTGTCATAACAAAAAACTTTAGTTAAGGGAGGGAAGAGGGAATAAAGTCCAAGGTTCTTAACGGTTACTCCATTATAGTTAGATTCCAGAATTACTATAATCCTTCACTGGACTTCTTCCCAGATCATCTGAAACAGCTCTTTAGGTTGATAAAAGTTATCATTTTGTTAATACAGAGCTCACAGTGTTCATTTTTAAATCCTGGTAATCCAAAATACTGTCAATACATAACGGTTACTTCATATCCTAGATTTACTTTTTATATTCCCATTTGATGATTAAAAGCTGAACAAAAATAATTTAAGACATACATATCAAAAGTATTCCCTTCTCTGCTTTTGTTCTGGGGGTAAGCAGAAAAAAAGAAGAGTATTGAAAACAAGATTTTTTTCCCACTCTTACTGGAAACAGATGGATAGCAATTTCTCACGTATTTGAGATAACACCTACATGCAAATCCTCTTTCTCTAAAAAGAATATTTGTGCTGGAATTTGCCAATGTTCCTTAAACTAGTGGAAAAAAAACTGTTTCTCTACGAGAAGCATTTGTCAGCCACATAGGCAGAGAAGTATTTCATCTTCCTGCAGTTCTCTTCACCGGCAAATCTCAGTAATATTAATTTACTTTCGAGGAACACTCTAATGATATTTTTTCCCTCTTGCCATCAGTTGGGCTCTGAATGTGTTTTTTTTTTAATGAATGCAACATAATTCATGCATAGTCACTACTGAACCCAGCAAATTCATAATTAGAGACAATTTTGCACCTGCTGTTATGGGTAGATGCTATTCACTTTAATTTGATACCTTGATTATTCATTGGAAACTTCAGGAGACTCCAATTTTCTTACATATTTCCTGAAAAGAACATCGCAGTCACAACTGGATAAATAAAAAAAACACCAAACCCAAACAAACAACATTTTTGAGAACTTTCTAGTAACAAAGACCCCAACCCAGCAATACACCCATATTGGGTACATAGGTACACACTGATGTACATTATATGTACACATCGATGAACATCATCCCTGAGACGAGGGTAATTTTTTATATGTTTAAAAATAAACATGACGGTTGAATTTACCCATATTTTTAAGTTACGCTGTTAGCTAAAGCTGGAAGTATTATGGATATTTTTATGCAAGAATTGATCCTGCTGGATTCTATGAGTGCCTCTGATATCAATCCATTTACATAGAACTTTCTCAGCTATCACATGACATTTCTTGTTCGAAATTTCAGTAGGTCTTTGTTGCTGAAAGAAGGAACATAGTGCATATAGAAGAACTGAGCACAGATACACTGGTCACGTGTATTCACGACTGTATTCATCCTCCTTCTCCATAACCTACCACGCTCAAAGCAATCAGACATATTTGACCATTTAAACATGTTTTTGTTCTCTAAACCTATCTCCCAATAGACTTCCCGCATATTTTTTTAGAAGCCAAAAAAGCAGTAGCACTTTCAAAAAGAAGGGGGAGAAAATGAAACCTGCCTGTATGGACACAGCAAAATTGAAACAACTCCTCTGCTAGTCCTTGAAGTGTTTCACAAACTCTGACAGTCAGAGGGCTAACATAATTTCCACGCTGGTACTACTAAACAGAACAGAGTATATTTAGCACAAGGTGATGGGCCTGCTTATTTACTAGGAAGAGCTGAAAACAACCAGAGACTGTTCCCAAAAACGGGCTGGCATGTGGAGAGTTCTAGACACTCAATCATGGATCAGCCATAAAACTGTCTTCCAGTATAACACATGACTCTCAAGACATTTTCAATTCTGCCTCACCCTCCAGCATCCAAAAGACTAAACACACACACCCAGGCCACTGCTGGCTGATGACTGCATCTACCATCGATAATCAGGCCCTGTGCTGATTTGCATGTTTTTAACATCAGCAAAATTGGTGTTTCCTGCCTTATCAAAGCTTTTTATCTTTTCCTCCAGAAAGAAACAACATTGCATGGTAATACTAAAGAGAATCATCCTTCCCTCTCCCTCTCTGACACAAAAAATAAAAAAGTTCAAAGCATTGATGCCCTGATGCCCTTGCTTGGTCCTGAGGCAAGGTTTTCCTGACTCAGCTTCTATCCTTAATAAGCAGTCAAATGGTTCTCTAGATGACTGGCATTGCAGTTATGAACTGAGTTCACTATTAGAATATTCATGGAAAATGCTATTATTTTAGTTACAGAGATATAATGGGAATTAGACAATAAGGAACTGCATATTCAAGAATTTCTTCCACTACTAAAGAAGTCAATTTAAGCAGATACAGAACTATCAGCACACATGAGCACTGAATGAGCTTTTTCATAAATTTTCAGTTCTGGGATTTCCAAATTCCAATGATTATACAGTTCTTGAATAGATGCTGATGTCATTGTCAATGAGCAACATTGCTCAGGGCCACTGCCTCCCAGTAAACTAGTACCAACAACTTAACTTGGGCCACAGAATTCACCTCGTGTTATTCTCACTACAACGCAATCCTTTCTGGGACAACACAGTCAATGCAAAGACATCCTACACAGCTGCCTATGTCTTGCAGGCAGCTAACAAAGCCCTCATATCCTCCAGGATACACCCTGAGCATATTACAGAGCTACAGAGGACTTTATGTTGAGTGTGATAACGTAAGAGGACATTTGCCCTGTGGGGTTCTTGCAGCCAGACCGAAGTCGGGTTGGCCCTGCAAGCCAGGCCCTCTCAGCTGCTCATGGCATCTCCATCATCCCTTGTACATACCTCACCTCCTGCCAGCTGCAAAGGACAGCACAAGACTTACTCCGTAACGTATATTCAAGAGATAAAGCTAGGTCAACAATCACAGATTAGCCATCCCCACAGTTATAGTAAAATCTTCTAAAGATAATTTCTTCTACAAGACAGTCATTTCCTCAACAAGAAAATTCACAGGTTCTACAGTCACTCTTTTTCAGCCAGTCATGATATCCATTATAACTGTGCTTAAAATTTTAATTTTTTTTTCTGTCCAGAAGAGTATTTGGAACTTTAAAATAACTTAGTTAAAACTTGATGAAACAAGGAACTATGTGTATGAATATCAATCTAAAGTAGCAGGTTGTGCTTGCATGCTGGCTCAGCATTATGAATTCAAGTGTCACATAGGAAATCATTTGCATTCTTGAATATTTTGTTTCAATGGGTGACTAGAGTGAACACATTCTCACCAAATACAAAAGAAAACACTGGAAATCATGAAACTTGCTCTTCAAGCTTCTAATCTACTTTAAAGTGTTTTCTGCTGACTGAAGGATTGACAATATGTATTAAAACTCAGTTTCAGCATATACCAAAAAAGCTATGAATGTCACATCATAAATTGTGTCATGATGCTAGAATTTAAGCTCACTTTATTTCTGACCTGGACTATTAAAGATTAGAAAGGATTAAGAAACTCCTCAGGACACAGAGAAATCACCATCTTTGTTGCTGTAAAATAGCCATGGATATGTCCTTGGGAGAAATATCTCCATCCATTTTCAATCATGTAAATACGTTCAAACCTATGGGAGAAAGACGAGCTGCTTCTCCCACTTCATCTGCTGTACAGGAAGATGCTGCTTTGTCTTTAGAGCTCTGCTGATGCTGCTTTTAGCAAGCCAGTGCTCCATTGTTATTACTGTCTTTTCATTTGCCTCTAGGGGCTGAAAGGATGGTGCAGATGGTAAACAAACATGCTTTATGGTCTTGGAGCTTAGACTGAGAAATTGAGATTTGCTTTTCATTTCTGGAATGCAGCTAAGCACAGAAATTACTCAAAATTATTATCAGGCTGCTTCTCAGTCCTGTGCAACTCCTCTGTGATTGTACTACCTAGCAGAGATGCCTCCCCTCAGTCTCCCAAAGTGACTGACAAGTATTAAAAATTATTTTCATACCTGAGTATTTAATTCTGCTTAAATGGTATTGACACACGCCGCTGTTCTAATAAACATGATTTTTAAAACCTGAAGCCTTATATCATATACATATGATAATATTCACATAAGTTGCATGGTCCTGAATTTGTATATACCAGTCCAGTTTACAACCTGAATAAAGACAAAGTAGATATCAGCTTCCGTCATTGCACGCTGTAAGCTAGCTGTTCTCAGTTCCATCAGAAGCCTAGATCACCCTCAAAGGCAAATAGTTTGAATTCTACCAACAAATATATCCCTATCTGACCAACAGAGATCCAAGCATCAGTGTGTGTACAGACAAATCATTTGAGAAAACACTTTCCTAAGGATCCTGCAAGATAGAAAACAAGGCATTAAAGTGTGGTTCTGTGGTGGCAGTGAAGCAGCAAACTAAAACACCTACAACCCTTCAGTTTTACAAATAGATTTACTCAGCCAGCATATAACCCACCACATCTACAAATATGCAGCTCTGAAGGGAGTCCCAGCATAACTCCAAGACATGCAGGTGGAACAGAAAGTGCCAGACATGGTGAAATAGCAGCTCCTCCAGCCAGGTATCCCACACTTGCAGCTCACCCAGAAACATCAGGATCTGGCAGCTTCTGCTTAGTCAGACATGCACATCCCACTGCCTTAATCTCTTTCCACATTATATATACATAGAAAATATATAAATACAAATACTATGTATGTAGCTTACACTACAGATAGGGTGAGACTATTCGCAAGAGAATGTAATGACAGGACAAGGTGGAATCGCTTGAAATGGAAAAAGAGTACGTTTAGATTCGATATTAGGAAAAAATTCTTTACTCTGTGGTTGGTGAGGCCCTGGCATATGTTGCCCAGAGAAGCTGTGGCAGTCCCATCCCTGGAACTGCTCAAACGCCAGGCTGCACAGGGCTTTGAGCAAGCTGGTCTACTGGAAGGTGTCTCCGTCATGGCAGTGGGTTGGAACAAGGTGCTCTTCAAGATCCTTTCCAAACCAAACCATTCTATGATTCTATTATACACTTTTTTTATGTATATAAAAAAACCACACACATCCACACACTACACTTATCACAATCACCTTTCCTCTTCCCAACCCCTAGAACCCGTGTTCACCTCATGAGGGTGGCTTTTTCCTCTTGTGCTTCCTCTTAAATTGAAACTTCAAAGTTGCAGTCCTCAACATCTCCACTGTCTCTCTGAGAAGTGGGGAAAGAGCAGTTTGCCCTCAGAATTCCCCAGTCACTTGCACACAACTTCAGTGCTGTCATCCAGTCCCACCACATGAATAATGAGGCTACACCAAGTGCCGCTTCACCCTCTGTACAACTGGCAGCTTAGCTTTTCTCTACACAGAACTATAAGGCTGAAAATCATGTCCTGTGTGATATCTGTGGTTGGCAATACTGTGGAAACTGAAAGGAATTTGAGGAGGGCAGAGATCGGCAGAGTTTGGTTTAAGTATCATTAGAATCTCATTAAAAGTCAGTGAACAAAAAGTAGATTAGCTAAAAGTGCTATCAAGACTGCATTACATTTAGTCCAAACTATATAAAAATGTTTTGGGACATATGAAGGATTTTATTCAAGTATTCCTTACCCATACACAGACATACACTAAACAGAAAAACAAAAATAGACATTTTTCTTTTGTAACACAATACAAACAAAAATGAAAAAGGAGCATTTCACAAGCATAATTACGTCTTCCAAAAACCACCCCCTAGAGCCTTATAAAAAAAACCCACAGCCATATAAATTTATTTGTCACTCAGGAAACAGTTTACTCAGTGTCTGGTTTTCTCCCCACACACTCCTTAAAGTTACTTTCTTTGAAGACAATTTGTGCATAATACAATAATTTCTTGCTTACCATAACTTCCTAGGCAAATCTAAACAGATTCATTTTCACGAGGTAAATTTCTGAGCATGTACCTTTCTATACTCTAACAGTTATGTAAAACAGCACAAGAAGTAGCCATCCGAAATGAGTTTCTGCATAATACATGGCACTGATGTCCATCAAGACTCTGAGCCGTTGACCACCACCCTGTGGATGCCACCATCCAACCATTTTCTTAACCATGATCTTATCTACTCATCAAATCCATCTTGCCCCAATTTACAGAGGAGGATGTTGTGGGGTGGCTGTGTCAAAGGCTTTACAGAAGGCCAGGAAATGACACCTTCCCTTGCCCACTGACGTAGTCGCTCCATCATAGAAGGTCACTGGGTTAGCAACTCCCACAGAAGAATTAGCAGCAATGGTTTGAGGTACAGCTCACCTTTAATACTAATCTCATGTGCTACATAAGGACAAAAGTAACTTGCAAAAGGTTGTCTTAATAACAAAACATCATTTCATGATTGATCATGATACACACCATACTGCAGCATGGGATCATAATACCAGCACAAGAAAATCTGTAATAGCAGTATGAGGGCACTGCTCAGAGGTTCAGTGAGTAGAGGGAATAACTAATGAAAAAGTCGGGGGAAAAATACCACAGGAAAAAGGCCACAATTAGGGATACCTTTTGGAATGAAAGGATAAAGGCTCAGGAAGGGGTATGTTTAAAGTACATTTAAAAGTGTATGAAACTTTTTTTATCCTGCTCAAGTCCCCAGTTTTTAATGAGACACCACAGATTAAGAGGGGGCAGAAAAAAATTTGAATGAACAATCAGGGGAGTGCTTGAAAATTGGGAACATTTGAGAGGTTTTAGGGAAAAGCATTTAACAGAAATCTTGGCTACAAAGGTTGAAAATAGCTTTCACATTTAATATTACTGTTGAATAGCTGTAATTTCAGCTGGATCTTTCAGACAAAACCCATGCAAAAAAAAAAAAAAAAAGGCAATATTGATCTAATAGCTAAAATATATACATCTCCCTAGAAATATAATGATAATATTTGCTTTGGCTCATTTAATGTGATAAGAAAGTACCATAATTACTTGTAGTAATTACAAAAGAGATACTGCAATTTCAAATTACAGTGAAATAATATGTACCTATTTATGAATTCAGCTTCAAATGTTGTCCCACTTATTTGCTCCATGAAAAATGTAGTTTAGATATTGTGTGTGCACATATTTTTCGACAGGTATTTCATTTGAAATGTGCCTTGCCTTCATTAGAATACAGCAGAGGCATGAAGTGCATAATCTACAATTCTTATAAGGCAAAAGGCACCTCAAAAAGAGATATTTCAATAGGAAATTGAGCTGGAAGAAAATGTGTCAGTTCAATTCACCAAATTGAAGATATTTCATTTTAACCTACTTATCTCAATGCTCCACGAGAAAGATTTAAGAACAGATACAACAATAAACCCACCAGCAAAAAAATTAGATTCTCAGAAGCTAAGCATTCAAAACCAGCTCTCATGGTATTATTTATCAGCAATTTTAAAAGATCTGAGCTCTTTGAAATTGTTCCCTACTGTAAATCATAACATCTTAAAGGAAACTTATCCTCAGACCTCAAGATCTTGGAGATACTTGATATCCGAGTTGAAAGCTTTACCAGTAAACCCAGCAGTTATATCCAGTCATGATATCCAGCATTTTTCATGGTATCACTTCCAAACTCTCTTTAGGCAGTGTATTGAGAAACTTATTTACTATACAGGCTACTTCAACATTCTGTATTTGTGTCATGCTCAAATCAGATATCATTCCCATTCCCAACACTGTAGAATGAAACTTAACCCTACATAATCTGGCAAATGCATTAAAAGCCTCTAACAAATATGGTCAGTGACTGTAAACACCACACTGCTCCTCTCCAGCTGGCCAGCACATACAGGCCTGTGTTGGGAAGCAAGAGATTTTCTTGCTTGGTAGTATGTACAGTTCTGTGAGAAGAAATACTGCCAACATTGCCTGAAGATAGTTTGGAAGGTATAAAACCCAGGGAAGACAAAAGAATACAAGTTTCTCAATTACAGACCCTAAATTTTCACCTTGTTTTTGGTAAATAAGTAAAAATTACAGAAGTTATGGAAACAAAATTTTACAATGTGTGACAAAGTGGAAAGAGGCTCTCAGAAGCTCCTTGGAAAAAGCATATTAAACAGGGATTAAAAGAGAAGAGATTTAAAGATGAGAGAGCCTGGAACAAAAATACAGAACATCACAACTGTAATACTAACTCTGCCAATATTATCATGTTGCCTTTGAAAAGTCATTTAGCCCCCACTTGGATAAGCATCTCCACTCTCTGTAGGTTCTCCTCCTGACTCCCAATAAAAGTTTTAAACACTGCCTGAATTTGTGTGAAGCCCACACAATGCATTCAGTATGTTGTTATACTGTCCCAGAGTTCACAGCAATGTTATTTTGTGCATCTCTTGACTGTTGAAAGAATGTGAGGAAAAAAAAAGCAGTCCCAGAAGACTGAGATTTTAAACGCATGTTTAACACCACAAGATGCACATTACAAAAAAAATCCCACAAGGATCAGCTCTCTTGAAATTCTAGTCACAGCTCACATTAAGCCAGCTTATTCTTTTCTATTTAATAAATAAATTACTTGAACTCAGGAACTGTTTGTAAATTTAAATACTATTTCTTTGCAGAAGCTTTTTAATTGTTACTACAAGCATTGGTCTTGACAAAGGCTAAATAGCAGTGTTTGGTAGGTTTTTCTTTCCACTGGGAACAACAGAGAGCTAAGGGAGAGACAGCTGTTAGAGAAGTCTGCAATTGTGTCACTCCAGAACTTGTTTTTGTCTTCACTCTCCAAGTTTTTATAATACAACATTAATTATATGGCTGTATGATCATGATAATTGGCATTTCATTCCAAGACACAAACCACAGAACCTGCTGAAGGTACCTGTACCGTCTGTGGGTTGCTTATAAAAAACAGACTTTACTCACCAGCGCTGCCAGGTTACTGAAAATAGGTACAGATTCAACAAAAAAACCCATTCATTCTCTTCAGAGAAGAAGAAATCGTGAACTTATCAAGTGTCATGAATTATGGAGTAGATTTAGTTCCTTCTATGGCTTATATAATGATTGTGATACCACCTCTGCCCAGATTCGTAAGGGTCTTTCAAGACCAGTGGAGAGCCATGACACAAACATCCATTTATGCAAAGTCTGGTAGATTAACTTCCACCTCCCTAAGCTGAACAGGTTGATACAGTGTATCACCTATTCTGTGCATCATCTCGATTCATTCAAAAATCAAAAGCTGAAGGACAGATGCAAAAAACTCCTGCATAATTCATAAGTCTGGAAACATAAGTATACATTGACCATCCCTCCATGAAGAACAGATTTCAACACAACAATTCTATAACATCTTGTAAGAAATATGAAGCACTGAGCTACGTTTTATAAGCTATATCTTATTTATGAAAATGTAGATTCATATTTTACTACCTGAAAGAAAACTATAGCTCAAAAAGGTGACAGAAAAGAGAGCAAGTCTAGGGATAAGGGAATCACCTGCCAAAGGTGCTACTGTGGTTCATCAATACAGAGTAAATTAGTAAAGTATCTTCAGCAAAAACAGCCTCTACAATTTCAGCTCACTACAAACTAAATATAACATACTAAGAGAGTCAGGGGGAAAAATCCTACTGACTTTGATGAGAATCTAATATTTTCCATAGTATTCTCTGAAGAGAATACTGTAGTCAGTAACACTTCATCATGTAAGATAGCATTTAGCAATAATGCCAACTAACAGAAAACAGTATAAAAACACTGAAACACAAAACTTTAAACTATTTTTTCTCTTAACAGCTTTTATAGATTTTCACACCTATGCTTTATCAGAAACATTCAACAGATTCATGAAAGGGAGTATAAAGTGAAAAATGGAACACACAAGGACATACCGGTATTTTTTGCATTTAGTTGTGGGGGAGAGTATGCTTGCTTTTTTTGAGATTCAACAAGGGCATAACAAAGATAAAATTTAAATACAGCATCTTTGTTCAAAAATACTCACAACTGCTATTCCAGTACCACAATGCAAATATGCTGCCTGGCAGCAGGCGACAAGGTCTCCCCAAACCTGCAGTTTCCCCATACCTCATTCAAATGTATGTTCTTAGTTCCACAGGCAGAGTTCTTTTGAAAAGTGTATTTAAAGTTCCTTGTGAAATACAGCCTTATTATGAAATCCTTCTTGTTCACAAGATATAGAACACTGTGTCCACTGAAACATTCAGAATTATAGCCCACAATTCCATTCTGTTTGTAGTACAGACTTTCTGGCACATTCAATTTTTGTCTTAATTATTTTATTCTGGGGAACAGAATTCTCAGATTTATTACTAAGGTGGACTCCAAAGGCAATATTATTATAGGTTTAACAGGTGAATAAACCAATAGATTTCTTCAATCCATAAAGCAACTAACTGCTCCTGGAGAAAATAGACCTGAAAGGCTGAAGCAGAAGATTTCAGAGCCTCATTCCAAAAGTAAAGAGTAATAATGCAGAAAGAAAAATAACTATTTATAAATATGTCTGCTCTGGTTCTAGAACATACCACTACCTGAATTAAGTATGTTCTAGTCTTGAACAATCAAAGAATTTTTGTACTCTTATACGCAACTTTTTTTTAAACATTAAGCATTGAATTTTTTTGTTTTCTCCCAGAGACATGGGGATACAACCTTAAATGGCAGATCAAAAGGGTTAAATTGGTCTAAATTATAAGTGAGCAAATAGTCTTTGCTCAAATAATTGAATATATTGAGTAAATAAAGAGGGGAAGGAAAATAAACTTGTAAAATTTATGTGGTTTTATCACATCCATGTATGATTTAGTATAAATAAGGAAAGTTATCATCAGAAAAAAAAGCAGCATTAAATCAATGTTTCATATGTTACGACTTCTCAAACCTTTATACATCACAAATTCAAAATATACCCTCAGAATCTCAAAAGAGGTAGATATAATATAATTCTACATATGAGTAAAATGGAGCTACTTCTGGATAGAAATACAGCAGCTATTCAGCAGCACACATCAGTTTTTATGACAGGACATTAAAGATTACTGTTATTCATTTCAAATTGCTGCAGATAATTACAGAACTTAATTGCAGAGCTGGAAATACTCCAGACATGAAAGGTGCTAATACCTTCCATCTTACAACAATTTCTGTGCTCTCTAATGATTATAAGTATTATCCACAAGGTTTTCATACTGTACCTCCCAGCACTATGATAAGGCACAAATTTATAGCTCATTGGAAGGAAAGAACAAGGCACCTTATGACAATATCATTACCTAGTGTGAGGAGAATTTACTGAAAGGCATTCCACCTAAGCAGATGGAACACCTAAATGCTCATGTGGATAACAGCAGTCCAGAGTACATGGCTGGGTTACAGTGTCTTTCTTCATAAGGTAAGTAAATATATCTTTTAACTGACCGTAAAAAATGCCCTCAACATCATGAAATTATAATGCAGCTTCTCTTGCTCGTTTGTGCTTCGGTTTTTTCAAATGGAATTAATCCCAGAGATCTCCAAATCACTCAACATATTCAGAAAATATCACTAAAATACAATCCTGAACAGTATCAAAAGAACAGATTATTCTAATTATTGCAAAATAGTAATCAAAAAATAAGATCATGCCTCAGCTTTTCTCCTGCAGTCCTACCTGCACGATCCCAGCAAAGCTTCTCAGCCTATGCTGGAAATAGTCTTTATACATCCTGTCATGAAGGAAAACCATGCCTATCTATTTAGTCTTTTGGAAAAAAAGCAAAAAACAGAAATAAGTACTAAAAGTCATGATTCTTCCAATGCTTCCTACAAATTTTTATCAAAAGCCTGAACAACATCATCCAAAGAGCATTGTGCTGGTATGTCACAGTGACACAGTCTTTCTCTGGTCATGCTTTTGTGATCTATAAGAGCAGTAAATCACTACAGAGATATTCTGATGGTAAATAAAATAAATATATAAACAAACCCCCCAACACACACACAAAATCTGCCAAAAGGAGCAATGCACTGACACCAAGAAATGACAAGAAAACATTTCAGAATTTCATATTATTTTGGAATTTAAGTCAGCTGTTTCATGAATAAGAAAAATTTAACTTTGTACTTATGAGTAGCCAAGTAGCCAGGAGATATGTCAAATCTAAGCAAAAAAGTTTGACTACCTCAAACAAAAACCAAAGCAAAACAAAAAACCCACATATGCACAAAAAATCCCACCAACCAACCAACCAAAAAAAAAAACACCTGAAAACTTTAAACCAAACATGTTTGAGGCAGAACAAACAATGTAGACAGCACACACAAAAAAAATGCAAGCAGTGATAGGTTACAAACTCAAGCCTCTAAATTAGTAAACAACTGAGTTAATTAATATCCTGCCTCATTCAGTGCAGAGAATGACAGTTTGCGCAACAAGCAGATCTTCAATATTTTGGTTCATTGACACTAAACCCAAATGACTCCTACTTCCTTTATCGCACACTATTTAAAACAGCATCCTAGCAGCAGTTAATTTTTCCATTTAATTTTTCTTTAGCATTCATCAGTATTCTGTCTTACAATTCTGTAAGTGTGGATCAGGATTTAATTCTCAATTTTCCCATGAGGCATGGGTTGGAATTTAACATGAGACTATTCTTTGATTTCTCATCCCATTCACTGTAACTTTTCAGGTAAGGCTTCAAAGATAAAACCATTTCTAACTACCCAGGCCTGATCCATCACCAAAGGTGGTGTCCTGTGAGCGTGGCACAGGTCTCGATGAAAGAAGAGTGGGATTGTGGAATTAGAGCAGTCCCCAGTGCAGCATCACTCCAACACCCACCTGGGCTGCCAGCAAGGATGGAATTCTGAAACCAATGAACAGCACTAGCAAACCATCACAGCAGAGAGCCACAACACACCTCAGAGGATTTCACAGACTTGGCTTGCACCATTTTTCTGTTACCAACCATACCAAAACTCTTACTCATCCCCCAGTTCTCCCCACCTTTTTCCTTGTGGTTATGATTACAGATTTCTCTCTTTAGCCTTCTCTATTCTCAGTATCCAGTCTCAACAGGCAGGACTGCTAACACCAGTTGCAGACTGTTCCAAAAGAAGAAGTTGTCTGTCTGTGTAGCCAACAGAAGCGGAATCATCTTGAACAGGTAGAATTTTATTTTTTTTTAAATTCAAGAAATAAAATATACAATCAAATCTCACATACATTTCTAGGTGCCAGTTAAACTCATTGAGTAGTAAATGGTGAGCTCCAAAAAGCCAAAGTAGAGAAAACCAGGTCTGGTATTGAGTCTCCCTCTCTTTTATGCTGAAATAAGTGGTCAATATCTCAACTTCACTGACATCAGTAGAAAAGCTCCTATTGACCTATGCAGAACATGGATCTTACCCAATGAGTCAAATAGTGCATTAAGTCTCATTTGTCTTGAAGAACTTCACTGAAAGGATTATCAAAAACAATTAAAGCAGCCTGGCAACAGGCACGTTAAAGATCAAGTGTAGATGTAGCTGACATGTCTGCAGAGCTAGATAAAGCCTAGTATTGTAGGAACCAAAACCAGCACAATTGAGCAAGAGTATCACAGAGATAAGAGCACAATTTGAGCATCAATACTTCCAGGGGAGAAGCAATTAAAAAATACTGAAGTGCTCAAGAAACAGCTTTGTGAATCCTTATTTAGAACATTAAAAAAAAAAAAGATAAAAATGGCTTTTAATGCACACAGACAAGATCAGTTATGGTAAGAAACCAGAAATTAAAGTATGACAATCTTCAACATCTGAATACTGCTCTGGATATTTCAGAAAACTAATCCATGCTATGCTCTTTAGCATAGAAAACACTGAGTTCTCAGAAACTGAAACATATCCCAGTCCTAATTTTTCTTTTTTTTTTTTTTTGAATGACAATGTGTCAGTTATTTATGCCAAAGTATACACTCTTGTCATTGTTTCTCAAAGTATGGCTAGCTGGGTGCTGGCACAAAAAAGAGATAATAAACCAACCAAAATTAAAGTTTGCAATTCATTCAAAACAATGCACCCTACCACTTTCTTAGGCTTGTCCCCTGAAAAAATTAAAGTTGGTTAATTTTTGTTTGGATGGTTTGTTCTGCTGGTTTTTTGAGCTTTTCAAAATAGATTATCCACCTCTATCATCTTGAAAACAGTATCATGAACTCTTCCCTATTTAAAAAAAAATTAGGTATAGTGCATACACTATTGTGAGGTTTTTGTGAAGAATCAAAATATTAATTGCCTCAAAGGACTGCAGTTGCTTCCTTAAGTACTCCTATTTCTATTTGTCTATGAGTACACTCAAATGAAGACATTATACTGCAGTTGGATAAGGAAAAGCTACAACTATATCATTTACCTACAGCAATTTATTCAAGGTTTCATCACCATGCTGCTTTGAAGATGAAAATGAAGGAGTTTACATTTAATGAAGACCATCTGAAGTGTCTCCACTGCAGCTGCAGGCTCTGTAGAATCTGTCGTGCAGGAGGCAATATGCTGCATTGTGATGCAGATTTTCTTAAGAGTGCATCTGCAGCTACAAGATCATTTCCCATGGTCTTCACTGTATTTCTTCTATTATTCATAGAACACAATGTAAATGAAGCTATAAATTTTAACACATACTAAATGTAGAAAGAAGATAATGGCAATTGTGAATTATGAATGAATCACTGTTATTGTGATTCCTCAAGGATTCTGATGTAGATGATTACATGCATGCAAAGACACTGTAGCTAAACTTCTTTATATTGATATTGAAAAATGATTCTAAGAATATTATCATTAATATACAGAATTCATAGATTTGTTTTTCATGACAATGCCAAATACAACTAACCGTCAAAGGCAATTACATATCAATGCTACCTAGGGGCAGGCAAACATACTTGTATTTGGAATTACTGAATTGGGGAGAGAAAGATAATAGCTCGCAAAAATATGTTTCCCAGCTACCCACATGTGTTCTTTCACATTTAAATAAGCCACAGGCAAACTTTGTGGAGTATTCTGTAGCGAGCACATTCAAATGCCAAGTAATAAGCAGTGAGATACAGGCTTTTCTTTTTTTGTAAGGTGGCTGAAAATGAAATAGTTTCTTTAAATGAAAGAAGTATTCTTCTACAAATTGCACAATTCAAAAAACTCTACAAGTATGAACCTGTCTTTGCCATTTTTATCATGATAGCAAGAGGCAGATTATTACTCTCTTACCCATTAAGAATAATTCTCTTAGTGATACGATCAAAGTCAGGAACTGTTTTTGTTTGATAATGTTTAAAAATTAGTAAAATTATTCACTAGAATTGCTCTAGCTATAATTAACATCAGCAAAACACTTACTAATACTCACAAGATACAAAGAGTAGCAAATGTATCTTAAAATTAATTGGATACAGAAATTCTCACCCACTGTGAAACCCCTGGAAGTTTGTTCATTTCTCATAACCACCTTTGGTGTGTTTGCAGCTACAGTGTAATCAAGTGGCTCTGTCACCCTGTTAAGCAGGGCTTGTTGACTTAAATGTTCATCCAGGAAAAGGATGAGCAAGACACTTCCAATATGCATCTCAGATGTTCCTGAGCTCATTATTTGGGCATCATCATAGGCAGGGGCTCCGAGTCCTTGTCCATTTTTTCCACATTAGAATCTGCAGCAAAAGAGTCAACTTTGAAGTAGTGAAAGTGAGGGATAATAATGGAATTTGCACACCCTCTTTATATTCAATGTAGCCTCTTTAAGTCGGCACCAAGGCATATCGTGTCAGCATGAAAAAAAAGATTTTGACATATTCTTGTCTCCAATGGAAGTATGAAATAATGAGAGTTCTTAATCCAAATTAATTTCAAATAATAGAAAAAAGAATCCACCATAAAAACAGAATAAACAATTAACGACACTCAATTATTTCAAACCAATGGACAACACAGAAAAACTTGGAAATGAACCAGTGGAAGTCTCAGGATATATTTTTGGCACATTCTGTATTTCCATACAGGACAGCATCAACCTACCATAATTAGGACTTTGAGGATACAAGAAGATTTTTACAATTTCTGTGATTTCTAACCTGTATTATTCATTCACTAGAACACCATGCTATTCATGTGTTTATGTTCCTGTAGCAATTTTGTTCCACCAACACAGATGAACTTATTTTTATTCACTCCTACTCTGATGATGTTCACTATCTCAATAATTAAAAACAAACAGAAAAACCCCCCTACGTTAACACACAATATCACAAGTTATTACAAAAGTCTGAAAAATATTGAAAAAAGCAGAATTTCAGGATGATTTGTTATAGGATTCCCGTTGTGGCGTGAACAAGTGCAGAAAAAAAGTAGCTTATGTTTGTTAGTGTACCATTAAGTACCATTAAGCTGAAAAATAGAAGTGATTAAATAGATTTAAGAGCCTTATATATAACAATATAGAACCACTAGTTACTACACTGCAGCAGGATCTCACTCAAACATATCATAAAATTCACTCAGCCAGATGCAATATGTGGAGTCCACAGGCTTTTATTATAATAGATTTTCTGGAACAAAATTCAAAACACAAAGCAACTAAAAATACCCCAACAACAAAACAAAACAAAAACCCCAACAACAAAACACAGACTTTTAAGAGGCATCAGCCCCAAACAGCCCTTTTCCCCTTGGCATGCAGAGTTTGTAAAACACGTTAGCTACAGATACAGATTCATTCAAAACAATCCACAGTGTTCATGACTTGCTTTAAATTGCTATGCAAAAACTGCACAATTAAGTTACAACACAAAGATAATTTATGTATTATTTTCATCTCACAGGTGGAAAAACTGAGTGGCAAGTGAAGCTACTGATTCAAGGTATTCTTTGGAGGGACCAACTCTGAGGTCACACATCAAGGGCTAATTGTCAGGGTACCAGGACAGAAGAATACATGAGAGAACTAAAAGTTGACACCATCAAATGTAATAGTGGGACCATACACCCAAACCCTCCCCAAAGAATTCACAAGTCTGCTCAGTCCTGTGGGCATCCACCCAATTCTGTCAACCATTTAAAGCACCTGGCTGCTACTGTTGGCACACCTGCTGCACTCACCCCCTCCCTACTCCAACAGGGCTTCTGAGGGCATGTCTGCAGGTGCCACCTCACCTGGCACAGCTCAGACACAGCCCTGAGCGCACACAGAGGGTGGCACTGCCAGCATCAATGGGCTCAGACTGCAGGCTTGTCTTCATGAGCTTCACCCTGCACTGCAAGTCCTCTCCTAATAAACGTGGCCAGCTTTATACACCTTCTGCACGAGATTCCAACAATCTGTACAGTTTGAAAAACTAGTACACCAGAGAAACTTCAATGATGGCTTCCAAGCATCTTGAATAGCATTTAATTGATCAGAGGAGAACTTCCTAGATGGTAAAATAAGAGAAGTCTACATTATTTCCTCCCCATGACATTCATTAGAGTTATAGAGGAAACGACTACATAGAGCAGGGATTATGTATCACTGTACAGATGTGTTCTTTGATCTGGTGTAGATGTACATACATTAACTTTCACAAGAAACATTTAAACAAAATGTTTGTTTACTTGTAACGGCTCTTCTAAAGTTAAAGTGTGATGAATGGGCAACCAAAGTTCAGAAACATCAGATGTAATTAAAAACATTTCCAACTAGTTCTGTACACGGTTAAGTTACTCTCACTGTATGAAGTTTAATATGTTAAACAGTTTATTGTAGTGCAGAATAAAGAAAAACTAATTCTGTCTTTAAAAGAGACGCTAGATTTCTTTTGTCTTTGTCAAACAGATGTTTTGTTAATTCATACTTCTCAAGCTGACTGTCCTAATAACAGTTGGTTTTTGTTTCCATTCTCTTAAGACAAGTTTTAGAGAAATGTTTAACTTCATTTAAAAAAAGAACCTGACATATT
Organism: Eulacestoma nigropectus; assembly: GCA_013397775.1. Classification (NCBI taxonomy): domain Eukaryota; kingdom Metazoa; phylum Chordata; class Aves; order Passeriformes; genus Eulacestoma; species Eulacestoma nigropectus. The sequence continues at coordinate 1,348,415 of VZTE01005381.1, read as the reverse complement.
TCTGAAATCAACTACTAATGTTATTAAAAAAATAAAAATTAGAATCCTAGGACCAAACAGTGAACTTAGTTTTGATTCTGAAGTGACAGTCAACTCAACTAGACAGGCCAAATCCAGACACTGTTCTGGCTCTGGCAAAACTCTTGTTTTCTTCCAATTCTGTTACTCATGATGTTGCTCTGTGCACCTGATAAATAGCAACCTTCAACACACAAAAACAGGTTTCAATTTAAGATTCACAGGAGGACAGAAGTGTCTGCAGATTTAAAACAAACCACCCACAAGCCAATACTCAGCCTAGTACTTGGCAGGGTATACAGAAGAATCTGAAGTCTAATCTCTGAAACAGTTTGATTTAACCTTCTGTTTCTTTGAGTGTAGCAATTAACATTCACTCAGATAACATGCATTTGACTCTTCTTTTAAAGAATCCCCTCAGTAATACACGTAAGTCTAATATTCACTACCACTCTTTCAGAAGTTTTTCATGGAAGCTCCAATTTATGAAGACAAAGTTTCATAGAACTACACCAGAGGTATCTGAATCTGAAATGCCACTGACAAAAACATTTGCTGATAACATCAAGATTGATGATGTTTGCACAACAGTTGTGTCAAATTCAGACAAATGCCAAAAAATTAAATCCAACAAACACACATCTCTCATCCATTAAATAGTCACAAGGACATTACATCAAGTTCTGAACATCCAGTAAGGTTAATTTTTGGTTGCAGTATCTATAAGAGCTCAGCTTACAAAGAAGTCTGAAGCTACTATTTGATTATTCCATAGTTCAGAATGTTTGAATACCTCTCCTGAGGAAACTCATGGCAAAGAAAATGCTCTCCAGAAGTTCATGTATTGGGTATCTCCAATGGCTTTTGAGGACAGCTAATGACAACTCAAAGATGAAACCATATATCAGTGACTACAGTAGGAGTATGAAAGTCCTACTCAGCTCCTGATTAAACACCATTTTCATCTGTTCATCTTAGAATAGTGAAATCAAAGAAGATAGCACATCCCTCTCTAATGGGGCTTCAAAACCAGGTCTCTGCTCCAGCAATAATCTGTATTATACGACTGCAACTCTGTGTTTACAAATAGCAAGTCCCCAATGATGATTAAGAGCTTTGTTTTGCTGAAGCAGATATCTATTTCCATTCAAATACATCTTAAAAGCAGATGTATTTTTATTAGAATCAAAAAAATTACCAAAAAGTGCCAAACCCACAAATATTCAGTACTATATTACAAACCTGCTACTATTAGAACTTCGTTTTATAGTTCTGTTAAAATTAAGTTACCCCACACACTGCTGTAAAGATGCTGTTCTATTACTGCCATTTTCACAGCGCATTCCTTTATTCTAAGATTTTTTTCTCCATTTGTCCATAGAAATCCATTTTGTAGAACATATCGGCAGTCTTTTAAAATGTGATTTATGGTACTATTTAAGCACTTATCACTTGCTATTTCGTCTTCCAGCTACATTATTATTCTGGGCTACAAAACACTAAATATCTCAGCAAAGCAAATATTTTGTTATTTATGTTTTTATATTATTTTTCCGACAAAAGGCGGTATTTTTTTCTGGCCTGTTTATTAATCACAAAACTAAATAAATCTCCTAATGATTTAGATGTCAAAATTCCTTGTTATTCATCAGCATGATGAAGCCTAAGGCCTTGATACTGAAAAAAAAATACAGCCATCTCCTTAACTTGAAACATGAAAGTAGCCTTAGTTTTCTCTGAAGACTTCATAGAACTGTAAACTAATTATACTCTTTTTTCCCCTCATTCATAAAGAAAAGTGATAGTCATTGCTACATGAATTAGTACAGCTAGAAACATCAGACATGTTTTTGGAAACAACCTTTCCTTAGACTCCAGCAAGAGCTCTGTACTCCAAAGAGCAATTTTACTTTTTCTACCTATAACCTAATTAATAATATTGTCTCTCTTTTCAAGGTTTTACTTATTTTTATGCATAGACCATTGCAGCTGATATAAGACAAACATTACTTTTCTACAGCCTAATCAAGCAGATGAATTCCATGGATTCTAATGATGCTTACCAGGTAAAGCGACAAGCAGACTGCACCTCCCAGAATAGCTATTCTAAAATGTAAGCAGAAAATAGTTATTTTAAAATTATTTTTACATACACAAAGCTCTGAAGTCAATATTAGAAGGCTTTCAAAGTGCATAATATAGGTTTTTCAAATACTTCCAAGCCTACTGACATCTAGAAAAATGAAGACACCAATCTACCACAGCAAGATTCACTGTGTATACTGAAAATATTTTCTATTCCATCATACATTACATTGCACAGAACCCTCTGGAAGCACAGCATAGGATCTGCTCTCTGAAACACTGGACCTAAAAAGACAAATGGGTAAAAGGAAAGTGGAAGCTGCCTAACAAGGAGCTGCACACTGGAATTAATGTTTGCACGAGGCTTCTCTTGAAATGATGGGAGTTAATTCCCATAACTGAGCACCATAGTCTGCCATCACTTCAGACAAACATCCATGACACAGAAGACAATTTTGAACCATAGTGGCAAGAAAATCAGTTTGGCTTACAGGAAAAACAAACAAACAAACTCTCTAGCTATTAATTTTGTTTATGTGTCACATACAGAAAGTTCTATAAGCAAACACATTTCAACAATAATTTGAGGTTGCTGAGTTACAGCACGTGAAACTAGCACATCTTTAAACAATTTTCTACTTGAAAGCAAGGAAATTAATAAGTTAGGGACATCCATTAACTGTCAATGTGTTACACTAGTCAGTGTAAATGTACATGTAAAAAAACCTTCAAGAATACATAAATCAGAGTTTTAAAAGGCTTTTTTTGTCTAAAAAAATACTATTTCTCATATAAATAGCAAATCAACATATGCAGATCACCCAGCAACAAACAGTCATAAGGGTCACAAGCCAGCACTGACTTAGTTTTAATAACTTTAAATTGACAGAGTATGTAGAAGGGGGAAGAACTTACTGAAATCTGCTGTCAACTGCGCACATCATCTGTTTTGTACGAGCAATCGGCAGCCCCTCAGCAGTCCCTAACCCTTTATTCTGAGATGACCACAACAGCCTTCAAATATCTTGTATTGCAATACTTTTTTATCAAACGCAAGTTGAGTTTTCAGACACTGACCGGAATGTTTGGACAAAAAGTGACAAGACAATTAAAAATAAATATATAAGTAAAGAAGCAAAATTAAATTACATGGATAAAACTTTGAGAAAGTATTTTCTCAAATATATTTTCTCAAATATATAAGTATATTTGAGAAAGTATTTTAGCAGCTTGTAATAGAAGCCAGTTCCTAAGATTCTTATTTTCTCCTCTGTGGTAAGTCTTCAAAAGTTCTCTATTTTGAAGCCAAATAAGTTTGCAGTCCCACTAATCCAGAGAATGAATACAAAAATTGGGAGGGCAAAAGTCTAAGTGTATAGAACACTTTATTTTAAATTTTATTTTAAAGTAGTTTCATTTCAATAATGTCATCAAGATGAACATCTCAAAAACCTCAAATACTCTCTTTAGAACTCTGAATTGAAGAAGGATAGTATAACATTGTTATTTTTTGACACTGATGGACAGAAGATGAGCAAACTGGAATTGCTGAGAAACCATCAATTGTCTTAAGAGTTTGTTTCTGACAATCCAGTATTTGCAGCTCTCAGTTTTGGAGGAAAAGCCTGTGAATTAAATATCTTCTCAGGAACCCCCTCTGTCTTCTATATAATATTTTAATGAGCCTTGTTCCTCTGACTTCAGCAAAGGCAGCTGAACAATGGGAAGCCTGTGCAGAGCCATTGCCCCACATGTTGTAGGTCTCTTAATGAGTTAATAAAATTTAGGTCACATCCTGCACAATCAGCATGAAAACACCAAAACTCATACGTTGCTCTTTAGTGATGCACCAGATCTTTTTCTCCTTTCCCCAGCCATAACTTCTACACCAGCTTCTTGCCCCGTGATTAGTACTCCCTGTTAGACCGCACTCATTTCTGACCCCAGCTCTATCACTGGCTTTCCTGGAAATCATTCTATTGCATTCTTATGAGTAACACAGGATATAGAATATGTATGTGATGTGGAAACTCTAGAGAATATATACACAAAAAAAATACTTTCGTGCCTTTTCAGCGTTATATGTACGTGAAATAGCAGCAAGGCTGAAGAGACTCTAGCTTGGCAAAAATTGTAGAATGACTGAATGACTGCTGTAAAACTTGAAAGCACCGGACATCTTGTTAAAAACTTACAATTACAGCTTTGGAAACAAAGAACTTTTTATCAGGCTTACAACTTCCTCTGTCCTATGGGATACGATATAAAGTAGCTGCAAGTCCATGCTATCACACCATCCAATGCATTCTCTGTGGAAAAAAACATTTCCTACTTCTGCTGGTTTTAAACCAAATCTCAACAAAGATATTCTAGTATCTGGCTCAAAATACCTTTTTGTGATGTTATTCATTGCTGACAAATTACTCAACTGGGAAGATCAGAAAAACCCTTCATTTCCATTTTTTGGTCTTCCTATCCCTGAGAAACATTGTCAGGCTAAGAAATAGCTATGGGGAGCCCCCTGTTAAAATGCTAGCAGTGATAATGCACATTAATTTTCACCACTGTCTCATGAGTATCTTCATGCTGGGAAGGGAATCATTGTTTACATACTGATGAGAGCAGCAGAAAGATACTTCCCTGTAGTTTCACATAGGCAGTACACAAGAATGGGACTGCAGGGTTCTCAAACTCTCACCTGAAGTTTCTGTACAAAAAGGGACACATTTATAACCCCCTACTGCTTTACAAAGAAGAAGATAATCTGTTCTCCATGCCCATCGTGAACAGGACTAGTAATGGGTTTAAATTACAATGAGAAAGCTTCAGCTTAAACACAAACAAAACCCCTTCTATTAACAGAGACTGGAAGAGATTGCCTGGGGAGACTGCACAGTTTCTTTCATTTCAAAACTGGAACAGAAGCTTAGACAAACACCTGTTCTAAATCTTGAGCTTGCTGAGCTTTGAACTGTCCAGCATATTAAGCATGGCAAGGTTCCACATAAGCTCTCCAAGCCGTTGAACTCACCAACCATTCACACATGCAATGTTATTCAACTTACATTAAGAGCTACTTAGCAGCAGGTAAAACATCAAAACCCACATTTTATTTTACTCTCATCCCTAAGAAGTGAGAAATACATTAAAATAGTGCTGTGGGTTTGATTAAAACCAGGCAGTAAAGCAATCCATCACTACTTCCTTTAATTCCCAGAACTGTGCCGACAAATTCAGTATCTGTCACTGTGCCTATAAACTTCATGAGTGGAGGCATATTTTGGTCTCAGTTGACAAAACCTAAGTTTGACCTATGACAATACCAAAATTGTTAAGATCTCACCATGTATTAACCAATGAACACATTGGGTAAGAGACAACATCAACTCACAATCTATATTTTAAAGAAAAACCATAAACATATTCAGATTTCCTTTTTTACATATGTTTCTGAACACCTGTTTTCTACTTTATGCTCTGTAGCTGAGCACAGTAATTATTTAGACAAGAGCACAGAGCACAAGAGGAATTTGGAAGTCATTGAAGAGAGAAATTGTTATGTGGAACCTAAAATTCTTGATAAAGCAATGCCAGAGTTTCTTTTGTATAAGAAAGATACAAGACAAACTCATTTAAAAGCCACATTTCCCAGCGATTCATAGCACTTCTGACAACGTCCAATTGACCAATGCCCTTTTTTAAGTTTTACCATCAAAACCAGACACCAGCATTCCTATTTTGGTTTCAGTAACGCCATCTAGAAGGGAACATTAGCTAGATACTTTTCAGTACCTTTGCTCACACATTGAAGAACATCATTCACTTTCTTCACGGTGGGTTTAATTTGAAAAGACACCTAGGGACATCTCTTAGCATTACGTGTTTGGTCCTCAGCAAGCAGTCAGGGGACTGAGTTCATTAACAAAGCTGACAATCTTTCAGGAAACTTATCTTTCACATTTCTACTCACCACAAAAGTAACAGCCAAAAAGGAGAACAAATAGTATTTCAGTTTCAAACACTTGAGTCTCTTTTTCTGACCTCCACTGAGGTTCTTGTGCTGCCCTGGGACCATATCTAAAATCCTTACAGACCTTTAGACTTGACACATCCCTTTTAAAAAGTGTCTAATTCCACTTCAGCTCAATATTCAACTACTCATACATCCACAACTAGCTGAACATGACTTAAGAGCCTAGCCTAGAACTTAAGTTTATGAATTTATCTCCCCATTATATTCTAGCAGTAAGAACATAGAGAAGAGTAGTGAATTCAGTAATGTGCATCAGCTGCTTGAGGCAACCCATTGTAAATGTGAAACTAGACGGAGCTGCAGTTCTGCAGGACAGTTAACAGTGAGCATGGCCAGCTGGGAACAGGGTTGCACCTTGCTCACCATAAAACTGTATGCACTATCTAAAATCAGGAGCTGGGCACACTTTGAAATACAGCTACTTATCCTCCTTTTTATTTTGGAACTTAGGAAGCTGGAAGGATTAGTCAAGAAAGTCTGCAAAAGCATCTTCATTGTTAGAACCAATCCTTCATGACTGAATTTCCAGAAACCTGACAGGATCCTGGTCCCTTCTATAGAAAGTATATTTTGTCATCAATTTAAAATAGACAAAATTCTGTTCAATCAACATTGCAGACACCAACTGTTCAAATAAATTATTACAGTTCACCATCACATTGCATCCTTTTGGAAAAATTGACGTCATTCTCAGTAAGTAAAGGACAAGTGTTGTAAGATTATTTCCATCTTAGTTGTTACACAATATTTGAAATAGCCTTTTTCCTAAAATGGTTTTTTTCCCCAGCTATGCTCTAGATGCAGCTCTCATTCTGCGTTTAAACAGGGTTTCAGGTGAATTAAAAAGGACAGATATAGCAGCCCTAAAGTAATACATGAAAGTCTTATTGTATTAGTCATTTTTCCTGTCATTTTGTATTAGTGTCATATTAGTCTAATGCAATACTAACACGATACTGAAATGTTAGCATATCACAGATTACTCAGTGTGTCAAGCTTGAGTCTGATCATATTACTTTACTGTGTGTATTCCAGTGATGAAACTCTTCCTTTCCATGCCCTAAAACTGTGCAGGACTAACAGAAAACACGAGGCACAGGCTGTGCAAGAGTCTAGGACTTGCATAACAGGTATTAACACCTCTTATGCCAAAGGAAAGAACCAATCTGCAACAGATCAGATAATACTGTTTCAGTCGAGGATTCTGTTAATACAAGTAAGATATTTCTTTTCACTTTAAGAAGACTTTAATTCTCTTCACACAAACTGAAGAACTCCCATCAAAACAGCAGCACTTGCAAAGGTTCTCATGATAGGGGATATCCCCTTTGAACCTTCTTTGCAGAATCAAGAACAGTTAAAATTGGATAATAAAAAATCTGGATTTTTTTTAAAGTGTATTTTATTCTAGCGGCCTGTCAAACAGGAAGCCAATCACATAACTGAGAACAGTGGCTGGGTCAGGTCTAGAAAGAACATCAGAAATGCAATCAGTAATTTCTGACCTCGACATAGGTCAGATCATACTTGGGAAATAGCATGTTAACAAAAACAGAATAGAAATCCCATCCAATCTATCTCTATTATGTTCTCTCTGGTGATAATTTGTTTGTTGAACCAGTAATCGAACGTTTCTAACCTGGGTGAATAACACAGCCATTACAGACTGTTATAGTTCCCCTTCAGATGAAGAGGTGCAATCTGTTTCTCTTTCAGGGGTCCCCATGATTCTATAATTTAACTAACTACATAATTTTAAATAAATATTTAAGTAAGTAAAATATTTAAATAAAGAGTTTAATGGAAACAAACATAGAACTCAAGAAAATAGACTAAATTCACATTCTAAAGGCCTTTGGAAATTTAGCTTCACAGACATTTACAGAAGAACAAGAAACTTTCAGAATTTGAAATGCTTCTATGTGAAAACAAATGTTGCTAAAAATGAGGAAACAGTTTGGCCAAAATAAAATCCAGCTACTTAGGAATGCTGTGATTTAGGAATCAACTACTTTGATTTATTCCAAAACTGCAGTTAACTAAGGAAGCTTTCAGGAAAAAAAAAAATTCTTTTCGTAGTCTTTGCCTAGTGATTACCCTGTGCTGCTTTTGCAATAATTATTATGCATTACATTTCAGTGAGGTCACACAGCTCCTCTGTCTCATTATGTTTCTTCATCATTTTCTTCTACATGTCCTCAGTAACTTCCATATGATCACAATTAGCAGCGTAGAACTGACTGCTAGGGGACCCGAGTAAGAATTATCACGTGAGGCTTATGTATACAGACATACACATGTACCCTGACAAGAGGCATAAGAAAAGGGTTATTTCTGGTTTCTTCTTGAATAAGTGGGAAATGATGGATAGAAAAAAATTTAGTAATAACAGTAACAAAAAGCAGAGCCATAATAACCCATACACGCAGAGTTCTAGTGCAATATTTAACTACATGCTGCCGTTGAATTTTTTTTGTATTTTAAAGGTTAAGAGTGCATATCACACTCACCTCTGTTCAACTATAATAGAATGGTATAAAAATTTCTCTTCACAGTATACTAGAGAGGTGTAGGCATGGGCCAACTTACTGCTTAAATACTATCATTTGTACTTCTTCACATGCACAAACACGCAGTTGTTTGTACATATGCAAGAATGAACCCCTCACACATCGCTTCCCAGCTATCCCAAACACAGACAGACTTTTGTGCAAAAAATACAGTGTTCATAAACATCAAGTACAATACAAAATAAAACTGCTGCTTATTGTTTCAAGGGTTTTTTTAATTATTTTAGGCTCACTAAGTTTACCACAAGAACTGGTAAAGTTTCATCCTGATTTTACAGGTTTAAGTCAAGACTCAAAACATCAGATTTTACATAAACAAGCACTATAGAAAGCTACACTACCAGTTTAATGCATTTCAATGTACTGAAAATACTGTAAGCATGTGATTTGGTGAACAGAGTTTTATTGAATTTGGTTAAATATTTAAAGCTTTTTAGAGTCCTATGTAAATCCAATAAACACATATTTGATCAAACTGCCATCTGCTGGATATTCCTAGGATTTAAGTTGTTTGGTTAAACACACACACTACAGTGTCCGAAAATATTTTAATAAGAACTGTGAGAAATCTTTACATTTTCATAATATTTTTGAGTTTGGTTGGCAATAACCAACTGCCCTTGTTTCAGCACAAATCCTTTCAGCAGTAGCCATGTTACAGACATCCTATGACCTTGCCCAGCATAATCCATCCTGCTCACACCAACACTCACATTCAGCTTGCTGGGCACAGCTCAGGGAGCTTCACCTGTGTAGCCCTTCAATAGAAGAGAGGACACAGCTAAATCCACATTGCCTGAAGCAACCATTTTCTGTGACCACAGAACTTAGTACAGGTGCTGACTGCTTGTTCAGCAAAAAAAAAAAAGTGACAAGAAAAAAACCCAGAAATTAATAAAGGAATAGAAGCAAATTACACAAATTACTCCCATAAAAACAAGCTGTAAACAACAGAGGGGCAAATTTCCAATAGCTCACTTTTCAGGACATTAAGGAAATATTTCTCCTTGGAACCATCCAAGCTTCTATCCCTCAAGAAGCCAAGCCACCCTGATAAGTTAAACTTGTCTAGTACACTAACTGGTACAACAATCAAGTGCAAAGAGAGAGTTGCCAGAAAATTATCATGATAAGAAATAATGGTTATATGCAGAACTTAAAAGTGAGATTTCAAATTGCTTAGGCCTTGAAGACAAAAGCAAAACTAAAATCTGGAAGCTTCCAAAAACCACTAACAAAGTAGGTGCATTACACAGAAGATCCATCTATCGCATTCATCTTCTGTCTAAGAAGAGGATAACATTACGAAATACAAGCACAGAACCATCAGTGGAGAATTGGGCTAATCTGAGAGGCACAGAGGTGTTCATTGAGATATGGCTTCAACTTCTCCAAAGCATCTTTGTTAAAGGCCCTGAGGCTTATCTGTTTTGCAAACCCAGTGTGTCACCGGCTGCTTCTTTCCTTGAGTCCCTGATTACATTTTAAAAATCCTAAGTCACCTTTCTAAACACTTAACTTCTACAATATTCAAAGCAAAAGTTCAGGTACCACAGCTTTTCCCAAAAGCGAAAAATCACTTTTAGGGCATGGGAAGACAGTAGTACATTGCTATGTAAAGAGAAGAGGTGCTTGGGGATGCAGTTTAGAAGCTCTGCTTGGGAGGTATGACTGCAACTCACACAGTTCAGCCTTTCCATTGAAGCAGGACTTCTCAACCAGCTCCGCTGGGGCTTCACCTTGCTGATAAACCAGAGGTTCCAAAGGTCCATATGCACCTAATTGTGCAAAAAAAGCATCACAGATGAGAAATACAGATAGCCATGGTAGTTGTTGGGGGTCTTTCAAATGCAGGGGCTCTAATCTTTGAAGGGCAGGGCATCTGCCAAGATAGAGTCCTTGGGATGGGAGAACACTGAAAATCATCACCCACAAATTTATTTAAAGCCCATCCTTAGAAAACCCTTGTTTCTATCTACTGTAAGGTTCCTTTGAGGGAACAGAAAGTGATGAATTGCATGCACACAGGATGGCAGGGTGGGACCTCAAGCTTCAGAGACTTTTCTTAAGCCGCATCTTCCATATGAAAGAGGCAGCTGGAAGGGGGAAGGGAAAGCAACATGAACTCAGTTACACATTCTGGAACACAGGCAGGACTCAGGTATGGGAGAGGAAGGCTGAAGCAAAAATGGCTCAAGACAGAAGGATGCTGTCCTTCCTTGTCTAGGCCTTAAAATTATGCTACTTTAACTGCATTTGGACAACGTAGGTCTAAATAAGCTAGAGTTCACCGTTATTTAAAAAAAAAACCCAAAAAAAGTCACATGCTTAGCTTTCCTGTGTAGGGAAAAATACAGAAAGAAATATACATTTGCTTGTCACACTTTCCTACTCATGAAACCCTCTTCACAAGAAATTGGATTGATAAAAGTATACTACACTAGAAAAGTCATCTCCACAGTCCAAGTCAAGAATAACGTACATATTACAACAAAATAGAAATCAATGTAAATCAAGCCAAAGCAATTTAGCAGAATTCAGAACATAAGATCAGGTGATGTTATACTCCAATCCTATTCAGAACCAAGTCATCTTTGCATAATTAATGGTTTTCAATAAGAATGAAATAGTCTCATGGTGATTTTCACAACATTTGTAAATGTTTGGGGATCCTCATGAGTGAAAATCACTACAAAGAGACATTAATTTTGCATTTATTTACTATTTATTTATATACATATTTATTTATAGTATTTGTATTTTAAATCCACATATTCTACAAAATTCAAGTAAATAAGTAGGATACATTCAGAGAGATGCTCTCTAATTTCATAACTTACTCCCACTAACAGTGATTAACTAAGAATGATTTACAAGGTGTAGTATTCAATTGTTAGCCCTTTATGACATTTTGCACCCTGTCTGAAACTGCAGGCTCTGGCATGTTCTAAGAATTACAAGATCATCATCTTACGACAGATGCTTGCAAAACCTGCAGCCAGTTTCGTCAGTAATGGCCCATTAAGTTCTTTGGGAACTGCAGCAGAAGAAAATGCACAAATTGCAACTAAAAATGCTCACTCAAGAAAATCAGTGCACAACAAGTCAGCCATGCATTCATGCACCATATTTCAAAGCCCAGATATACAGTAGTTTTTTGGCTTTAAATAAGTGAGGTTTTATGAAGCACCCGGGTCAAAATTAGTTGTTCCTTATGGAGGATTGCCTGTGCTGTCAGGGAAAGTGATGCTGGAACCAGCCAAAACCACCAGACTGCTACCAAAATACGATGATGTCACGCCTGCATTATGGTATGAACAAAAGGATTCGAGTTCACTTAATAACCCAAATTTCTCACTCTGAAGACTTAAATTCAGCTGGATAAGATGATCACTACCCCATTTGCCTTTGAATGCCCAGGCAAAGCACTGACCAGAACTACTAAAGGTTCCCTGCAGGTCTACAGGCAACATATAGTGACTTCTGTCAAAACATTGAGTGAAAACACTTTACACAACCAGAAACTTTTCCAAACTCTGAGGAAATTTTCATTTGGAGTTTACATCAACCCCAATACAGAAATAACAAAGCACAACATCTGGTTCTACTCATTTCTTTGATTCTCTTAAAACATTTAGACTCCTTGACCAGAGCATATTATAGAAAAGAGTCCACATTTATATTACTGGTTTGCATACTCTCCAGGCACTTGCTTTTCATTTGAAACCTTGACTGTCACATAACTGCAATCTTTAGGTTTGGAGCAGAGAAACTTGGTTTATTAGAGAGTTTGTGGCTTCTCTTCAATATCTTCACCCATCACCTTATGAATTTTAGAATGAGATTACTACATGCATACCCTCTGTGAGGTAATTATTTAATAATAATCTAGTTTAAAGCTACTGTTACTCTGTACAAAGTTATAGGGGTAATTTACACAAAATATTCTATTAATGTTCATATTAGAAGTAGAAAAATTAAGATGCTAAGTACTGCCTTTTAAAAAAATGGTTATTTACACAAAAGTATATGTAATTGGCATTCACAGGCTGAAACACAAACAAAGCAACCAACAAAAAAATATTAAAACCTTTATTAATTCAATTCTAACTTACTAGGAGTCTAGAAATGGAAATTCATTGTAAATAGCAGCATCATGTTTGATCATGCATGCATGACCTTAAGATGTTATTTTATCCACTTTAATACAAAGAATATTTCTCAAGATTCCAAATAATTTTTATTCCATTTATATTTCTCATATATCACACATACATGTGAGTATGTACACATTCCATATAAATACTCTTTTATATATATATCTGAAACTGCTGAAACAAATAGCACAAAATACTTACATGGTCATGCCCGAAACAAACGACAATAAAGTTGGGGGTAAGTGGGGTTGTCAAATGCTTTTGGAACCCTCATATAAAGTCTACCCCACCATCCTGCTCCATCAAGGAAATTTTATAGAGCAGATTTTTCCACCATAGTTTCTTAATAAGCAACATGCAGGGATTATGCACAAAAATCATACATATGGAAATCTGACACTGCAGAAAAAAATAAGATTACCTCTGGCCCCAATCCTGACAATGAAGGGCTGGCACAAATTCTTCCACTGCTGAATTAAGTAAATGCTCCGCATACTGTACTAATACTTTACACTTTCACATTACTTTTCATCTTTGTCAAACTATTGCATTTCTAGACCAATTCTTCTTCTTTGTGCTGTAGCTTCATACAATTAAGAGTAAGTATTTTACGTAAAAATTCTTTTCTCCATGCTCTGACATTACTATATTCACATAAAAGTAGCATAACATACTTGATTCATTCTTGGATGCTGGGGAATTGAAATACTTGAAATATTTGAAAGTTACTATTGCTGATAATTCAGGGGTTTAATATTTAATATTGCACATACTCCGTGCTTATGCTTATACGATATGAAGGGAATTGAATGGTTTTCCCTCCACTTGTGCCAAAGAATTTTGATACAGTCAACAAAACATTTAACCCCATTTTACACATCTGTTACTTGTACACTGCACTCACCTAGAACAAAACAATTAATTCCCTTTTGTAAAGAGCTGCTCTCTTATCTGAGAAGAATGCATGAGAAGCGTAAGGCAATAGGAAGCAATATAGATTGATTCATGAAGTACAGAAATATAGTTTAGTGTGAAAAAATGTCCTGATGCTGGAGCCAGCCATTCTAGCACAAGATTTTGTAAAACCCATTTTAAGCAACTGTTTAAGTATTTCACAGAATACATAGGGCAACACTTGTTCAAGTTGTGTTTTCTGTGTGCTGCAAGCCATACTTATTTATTTATGAGCAGGTTGGTATATACCATTCTCTATTAAGCTGGTGAAGGATCAAAAGTGTATATGGACAGGGCACAAAGTACTACAGCACAAAGAAAATACATTTACACCACCAAAACTCCCAAAGTTACATTTATGGGATTTTTTTTTTTTTATTCTGCTGTAAAACATATTCCATCCTGAGAAGATAAACTGTCTTCTTCAGTCACTTTTTCACATCTCGACATTTTCTTCCATTGTTAATTTTTTCCAAGTGTGGTCTCAGGTATCTCTAGCTAATCAGTAATATAACCTGAAAGGCAGTACTGAATAATTTTACTAACTATTGCCATGAAAACATTTATTTTTCTATCTATAAAGACTTAAACATTGACACAAAACAGTAACAGGCAAGAGCAGAAGTGATTTCAAGTCTAGAATACTTTTCTATCTTTATCTTGTAACATTGAGGAAAAAAATGTAAGAAATGTAAAAAAGCCTTTAAAGCTCTGAAGAGGTACAAACTACATATGAATTCACAGAAAATTGCATGGATCTTCAAGTTACTGGTAAATCTCTGCCTGACTCTCATCAGAAAGGGTAAGGTTATAACAAAAGTACCTAGAAAAGGAGATCTGCAGAACAGCAAGTAGAGATGCATTACTTTACTGTTACTCTTTGAAATAATATTCTGTGAATAAAGAACCAATTTTACACAAGATTCTCCAAGAGATGTGGATGATACAACAATATCCTAGATCTGATTCTTTAAGGATGTTTATGTTAAAACATAGAACCAGAGTTATCAGTTTACCTTCTCTGTAAACAGTGAATGCTTAGAGCTCAGCCTTCACATCACCCCCATAGCATTAGCATCCAGTCATCTACACAGTACAATTCAGAGGATTATCTATTGCTAAACATATTATATTTCACAATACTATACCAGCACTATATTACATAGTGCAAATTTAAAATGTATAGAGTATCAGTATTCCTAAACAGTGGTTTTAATGTCACTGTATTTTTTCTCAGTTTGAATGAGATGAGACAGCTCATTACAGTATAGATCAGCTTATGTAACATTAAAGAATCTGAAAGCTGTGACTCTTGAATCTGAAAATTACTAAAGCTTGAAAAACTAAAAATTTAACAGCTGATGTTTATTAGAAGGTTGTCATGCATCCATTTAAGATGTTTTAATACACACTAATCTGAAGTCAGTGTTGCATCAATTAAATAGCTTTCTCCAAGTCTATCAAACAGCATCACTGATAAGATTGGCCAGGAACAACTTCAAAACACTACAAAATAGCATTCTCCTACTCTGTCATTTTTATTGTCTGTTTATTTTCTTCAGATCATCATCTTAGTGCACATTTTTCTTCAATTATTACAACAAAAGATCCTTTCAAGTCATATCAAGCGATGGTATTTTCTTCTTGCAGCAAGCAGCACTAACAGAAAGTAGCAGTGATACTAAACACTGTCTACAATTGTTATGGAAATATATTTATCTGTGTCCTGTTGTCATGGAAGCCAAAGATCAAGGCATACAAGCTACATGCAATCATTTATACTGATTTGAAAGAACATTTCAAGGAAAAATTCAAATATATAACTGTATAAAAATCAGAATAGTTTGAAAGGCACTAGCTACCCAAGGCATGATTCTAAGAGAGTGGTATTTCAAACAATATTAAATTCATTACTTACATCATCTAGGTTCTATTAATATCCACAGTACATCCAATTTAACAGCTCAGGCAGTCTCAAACTTCCAGCACTTTTCTATCCTGGAATTAGACCAATTTTAGCAACGCTCCAAACTACAGAAAAGGACACTTGCTGACATTCCACATTTGTTTCTTTTTCATAAAGCAAGGCTGTTTATTCAAGTGTGTTGTATTGCAGCTGACCAGTTTTCTAAAATGGCAAATTTATTTGATTTCCCACAACATGGAGCTATTATTCTTTTATGAGTTATGTTCAGTTTTTTCCATTTTTACTTCTCCAAAAAGGAACACTACCACTTTTTATGTACCAAATGAGTGAGCACTTCCTTACAATGAAATTGTCTTTTTCTATATAGGTGTGAAACATGGCTTTACCTGTGCATATGCATAACCACTGTTCTGGGAGAAACATTGAGTGCCATGTAGCATTTTATTTTAGAATCTTTATGCAGAGCAAAACATGATACAAATGTAGTTTTGTGAAATAATACAGCATTCATTTTGTTTCATCTGCTCTTCGAGAAAAAAAACCCCACACATCAAGTTTACTAAACCAACTTTAAAATTTAAAAAACCTTACCAACCATTCCCCTTACATGATGCTCTGATTTCCTGTATTAAACCAACTCCTTAGGGCCACTAATAAAGTAGAAATTATTTTGTCTTTTCTATTATGACTATTATGTCATGATCCAAAGGAGAAATTGGGGTGTTACACAGACCTGCATTCGAATGGCATTAGCACTTCAGTTAAGTCTACTTGTCACTGTGACTACATCTGATAATTGGAGAAACATCATAATTAGTTGATCATAAGATTACATCAAAGTAATTCTAGAACTGTTAATAACAGTTGTAATTAATCAAAATGGCAATGCAACAAGTCCCATACTCCACAGAGATGACCTGAAATTGTTTTGAACTGCATTGTAATACGAACCACAAATGGAGTGGTAATGGAATCACATCAGAGTCTGTTCAATCTTTAAATCCTTCTGCCATAACAGTATCACATCATAATAGCACTGTGACAATTGCACCATTTTAAGGAGTGCAATCTTTTTCCTATACCACAATAACACAAGTTAATAATATATGCACAGTACTAAGCTAACAGGATACTGGGAGAACACAGTACGTTGATGTGTTAAAAAAGCTTGCAGTATTTTACAACAATTCTAGCTTGGATTTCCACAGAGGTTCAACATGCTAGCACTCAATTATACCTGTGCTATGAAATTCCCTTCCCACAAAAAGCTACCTAAACAACGACATGAACAGACCACAAATCTAAAAATATTTCAAGATACTCCACATTGGTTTTGTGTAAATCTGCTCAACAGTGCCCTGGCAAAAAAAAGTGTAAAAGCAGCTTTACAAATAAAGAAACTTCAAAGACACCCCTCTCATCTCAAATGAGTAAAGGAGTAGAAAAATGTTACTAATGACAAAACTACAGAATGGAAACAATTACAATCAAGGTATGAATGACAGGATTGTGCCTGATATTATATATATAGAAAAAATCTCTATGCTTAAAAATTGTACGTCATCCAAAATTCTGTCTTCAATTATTCAAATAGAAGCGCTCTTAAGGCCTTCTATCCATACATTTTGGCTCATTCTATTTTTGGTTTTGGTTATGCCACTATTGTTAAGTCCATTAAAGTACAGCAATCTCCTCACTGAACAGACTTTCCCTTAAGATGTAAATAATGGTCATATAAGTTTACTCAAAAACATGATATGCTTTTTATAACAATAAAAGGCAAAATACCAATCAAATAAAAGTAATCCCTCACTTCAACAGTAGTTGTTTCAAGTGTACAAAGACAGGAGAAATTAATTTTGGAGTGATCCATTTCAGAATTTAAATGGATATAATTATGTAATCATTAAGTTACTTAATGGAATTCGTTAGGCTTATTTCTGGGTTTGATGTCATTTTTCTTTGCAATTAACTCAACTGTTAAGATTAATTTTATATAACTAGAAAAAGCAAAGATCAGAGCCAAGAGTTCCATTACTTACCCTCACAAAACCATACAGCACCCAAATCTATTTTCTCCTCAGCGTTAAGTACAAAATGCACTAAATCCTTACAACAATAACAACAATTTCTATAAACTAGCATTGTTCTCATATTGTTTAAATGAAGTCTCATATTATGCTGTTCAGCTACAGTCATCTTATGGTTTAAGTGTACTTCAGTCACATAAGTTAAATGTCTTGTTTTCAGACATGGAGATAATAGATGGCACCTTAGGTTGTTGATAAACCTGTAGCATTAATACCAGTGAAAAATATAGTATGAACCTGTCATACAACTCTCAGAAACACCACAGGAAAAGTAAGACTTATCTCTTCCAAACCCTCAATTTGGACCAAAAAAACCATGTACAAAACACAAGCTGAAAACTGTCAATCAAGATTTGGTTCTACACGAGCCTGATGCTGCAAAGTTCTGAGCATACCCAACTTGCATTCAAATCAAGACCAGGGTTAAGTTGGAGCATTAGGTATGGTACAAAAAAATTAAGCCCACTTAACAATGGATGTCTTAACCACAGGGAAGGAAAACGTAAGTGGATTCAAGTTATTTTACCCGACATCCCACATCCCCTCCCCTCAAATAAAATGTTCAAAACCATGAAGATGGTGACATTCAGTGCCTTGTGATGAGGCACGTATCTGTAATACACAGAGAAATTGGATAGGTTTAGTTTCTGTTCTCACAGGAATTTCATATATCCTGTGCTGATTTGAAAGAATCCTTACAGATAAACAAAGTGCAGGTAAAATGTTACTTTAATAGAACATTACACCTGCCACAAGTAGGGAAAAATAAATTCCTGCTATTTCTGAACCATGTTGTTTACAATCTTCAGGAACTATTTTCCAACTAGGATTTATAAACCATCGGGATGATACAGGAACATGAAAAGTGAGAGAAATAAAAAGGGAAACTATAATGAAATATATCAATAGCTAACTCACTCTACATCAATTGCATATGAATGCTACTCTCCAATGAGAATCCAAAAATCATCAGTTTAAAAGTTCTTAGAATCATAGCATACCCTGAGTTGGAAGGTACCCCACATGGATCATTGAAGTCTGGCTCTGCACAGCATAGCCCTGTGAATCCCAAGATGGGCCCAGGTATTATCCAAACACTTCCTGAAACCCAGCACGTTTGGTATATGAAGCCATTTTCAAAATACTGGGTTGCACAATTTTAAAGACCAACTGGTTATTTCCAGCCCCCCCTGCCATGGGCAGGGACACCTTCCACTATCTCAGGTTGCTCCAAGTCCCATCCAACCTGGCCTTGAGCACTTCCAGCGATGGGGCAGCCACAGCTTCTCTGAGCAACCCCATGCCAGTGCCTCGCCACACTCACAGTACAGAATTTTTTCCTAATGTCTAACCTAAAACTACTCTCTTTTAAGACCAACCCCCTGTGCCCTATCACTACCTGTCCTTGTGAAAAGTCCCTTCCCAGCTCTCTTGGACAAGGTCTACAAGGTCTCCCCAGAGACCTCTCTTCTCCAGGCTGAACAGCCCCAACTGTCTCGGCCAATCTGCAATGGAGAGGTGCTCCAGCCCTCTGAACATCTAACAGAGAACAGCAAAATCAATATAACAAAGCAGCCTTGTGTAGGACCCCTGTCATATCCCAGCGTCAGATGTAACTGCAGGCAGCTGATCGGTTCCCTCGTTGCTGTAGATACACAAATTGCCATATAATGGGAGGATGGGTGAGAGTTACCACCTACTTTGTTGGTTTTTTCATTGACACTTGCCAAGATTTACCAACTGTTCTTTTCAAGCAAGAAGTAAATATTGTATTTGGTTCATATTTCAGCACAAATACTCACGTGCAAATGTATGCACACTTACCAGAAGAACACTGGGTTACTTACATTTGTTCACATTCTGTAGTAACACAAACAGCAATATTGTTGCACCAAAACATTCAGTTAGACTAACGAATAAACTCCACACCCTTCACATTTTTCCACTGCAGTTCACATGAAATGAGAAAGTAACAACAAAGTTTTGCTATACTACACAGTCACTGCTTGCATTCTTTGAGCTAGAGCACTGTTTAATTCCTATACAGATACTTTATTCAAAACAACAAATAAGCAGCATTTTAAAAGGGAAAACTTCCAATGAATTGTCATGAACTACAACAGTATCACCTTCAGGTTTTTTAAGCTAAAATGGCTTCTGATCTATTCACATGAAAAACAAATTCTGGGGCCTGATCATCTCAGACACTGAGCTGGTAGGAGAGTAAACGGCAAGGTTTCAGCTGTTTAAAAGCAGACAGCGAATAACAAAAATGCTAGATTTATCACAACATCTGCTTCCTTAGTAATCTAGTCTTACAGAAAGGCATATATCATCTGCAACATCAAAATTACTGAAAAGAAGAAAAAACAAGGGAATTGAGAATCCTGGATGACATGAACAAATCTTTTTTTCCACATCCTTTTACATCTGAGAGTCTGTTAAGTAGGAAAGAATGGAGAAAATTGGGACCAAATTAAAAAATAAAACCAAAGTTCAGGTTATTCCATTTAAAAAAAAGTATTTAGTAAGCAGGAATAGGCTTTAGCACTTCCTAAATGCAAGCAGAAATTACTTTATTACATTTACAGTGGCTTAAGAGCCCAAAATAATAATGCGACTTATCAAAACACATATTTGTCTAAGCTGAGAACAGAAAAAAAAGCTGAAGAGATGAGAGAAAAGGAGAAAATAAAGAAGCACATTAGCCATAAAAAGGAAATATCTGAAGAAAAGAGTTAAATACAATTCAGATCCTGAGATTACAAGAAGTCAAAGTTGATTAACCTAACTTGAAACGACAATTTTTCAAGTTTTTCTCCAAAGCAGGTTTTCAACTTTCATATATCAAGTATAGCAATTGTTCTTCTTTGTCTACAGGAGCCTTTTTAAATCAATAATTTTTACAGCACATCTGAAGCACCAACACAATACACAATGCTCAAGTAGAGGGTTTTTTCCTTTAACACACCACACAGATTTTGGCAAATCTAATATTACACAACACAGCTTATGGGCTCTGGTATGATGTGTCACAACACAAACTCTCAGCCAGTACATCTAAAAAGGTACTTTTATAGAAGTACTCAAGACAACAGCAAGAACGGAAAGGGGCAGCATGGAACAGGACAGAAGGCAGAAAGGGATTTCAGAATACCTGAAGGGCTCCTGAAGTTTCACATTCACAGCTTTAACCCACATATGATTATGGATCAGAGATCATTAGATCAAAGGATTTTCTGGCCATCCTGAATAAACAACGATACCAGGCAGCTGCCTAACTCTTAGCTTATTCCATGATAGGCTGAACAGAAGGCACAGGCCGACACCGAACTAGATGGATGCGGTACTGAGCTATTCCGTGAGCCAGTGGTCTGTTGGTTTGGCTGCCTGGATTATGCTTTCAGGGTGCACATACAGGAAAACTTGCTCAGCATCTGAAAATGGGTAATACTGGAAATAATTCTGCGTCCCCAACCACCAAAAATAAATCCATACATAAATCATAGAAGGAAGAGTAAGAGATTTCTGCAGTGTAATGTTTATCTTCAAAGTCTGTGTTTCGGGCTTCCCATCCCCAACCGAAAGATACTGGAAATTCTCAAGATGAGAAGAGCTTGCTTTGTGTAATTTACTTGTTTGAGACATGTAGCTGACTAAGGACAAGGGCAAAAGTGCTATTATGTCCCCAGGCTCCTGCTGGCAAGAGAATGTATTCACTATTTATTTAATTCTCCAGGTAATAGTTGGGAAATTACTGGAACTTTACTATGAATTACAGATAGATGCTCAGTAATATAATGACAACAATATTTTCTTTGCACTTAAGTGAAAATATAACCAACCTCAAGAACTCTGGAATCAAGTATAAATAAGCTCTCTAACTGATGCCTCATTAAGGAGAGAGTTTTTAATTAGTAAACAAATAATAATCATGATTTTGTCTTCCTCTCTTGTTTTTGTGTCAGATTCCACGAAATGACATTGATAAACTCTTAATATACTTAAGGTAGAGGAATTTAGAACTGATATTTTGAAGAAAGGATAGCATAGAGCAGAAAAGAGAAAAATCTATACATCTTAACATTCAAATCTAAATATCATTAGCTATTAATATTTAATACTGATATTTCAAAAATAATTTTATATTTGTATGTAAAAGAACAATAGTCTTGTACAGAACACCCTCTTCAGCTCACTTTCATAATTGTGAAGTAACTTGGAATATTTATCTGTAATTTTCAAGTATTCATCTATTTCAAGATAGGCATTGTCACTTGATCTAGCCACAATTTCAAGACACAGGGCAGGAAATGGAAATTTGAAAAAAGGCACAAACATTCTATGTACAAGTCAGTCAGTTACAAGATATTTTGTTTTTCTTCTGCTCAACAGATTCAGGTATCAGAAGTCAGATCAAATGCAGTGCAAAGATAATGAAGCCTTAGGCTGGAAAGAAAAAAAAGAGTATGACAAATCTTTTGCAGAAGATTTAGTTCCCTCTGATGAACATTCAATAGAGCTACAGAGTGTGAGGAACTTCAGATCAATAACTGGATTTGCTATAGCAATTTAAAAATAAAGAAGCTGGGGAAAGCATCAGCAGTAACAGCCTCCCTAAGCAGATGCCTACAGAGGTCATGTCTAGGAAGGACTGTAATGAGTTTACTCTTACTCCACCTAGCCTATCCATAGGGGTAGGCTACTAATGATTGTTTGGTCCTTTTGCAGCAGTTAGTGTCTTATGCCTCACTAGATTAGATAAATGAGATAATTAAGCATCATGGGGAAAAGCTTGCTAGTGATTAAAGCAGACATTGAACCAGTTTTCTATTTATTCCTCTTCTATACATTTCAGTTCTACCCAATTTACATCTGCAGTTATATAGTTGTGAACGATCAAATATCAATGGGCAATTTCCCTTCTCAAATTTTACATTTCTCACATACAAGAAATGTAACTAACTCTAGTGTATGCTGCTTGGGAGATACCAGGTGTTTGCTCAAATAAGGGACAGTAAAACTGATACATGAATAGAAGGACACGTATTTCTGAACTATAAGAACACTCTAGAGAAACAAACAGGTAGTCATACACTTATAAGCTATAATGGCTCAAGAGCACCACACACCAAAACATATTCCCCTCAAGTCAATAAGTTGTTATAGGGTCACAAAAGTCTTTCCTTGTTAACTCTTTTTGTCCCCTGAAACAGTTGATAAGCCTCTTCTATATATGAAATGAAAGACCATGGTTCTGAGCATATGGCCAGGATGCTTTGTTCTCCGAAAAGAATGCATGAAATTAGGTGACAACTTCATCACAATGCCTGTGGAAGCTTTCTAGCTCATCACTCACTTGAAAGCACTGAACTAGTGCTACGGAAACTTCCCTGTCCAACCATGGAGATAACTGGCAAGTCTCCAACAAAAGTGTTTCTCCTCAGGAAAAAAAAATTATAAAGGATTACTTAGGAAATTTTAAAAGTTTTTAAATGGTTCTACATTTTCTAAGTGAAGAGAACATATCTGGGGCTTCAGAACAGCTTTTTAAGGACAGTGAAAATTAATTTTCAATTATGAGCCATTTTATTTGTTCCTCATTATTTAAAAAAAAAATAAAGCAAAAATAAACAAAACAAGCCTCCCACAGCTGAAAAGCAGGCACCTATTCATCCCTTGAATCCAGATGAGGCAGGTCACCACTAAAATTCTGACTGCATTATGAGGCATGCAAACCTCAGGTGTGGTCAGCTCACTTCTGCTTTTTGGCAACGTAAACAGCTTCCAAGGAATAACTGCTGCAATCTATGGCCTTCTCTGTTTATAGTTTAACAAGGAGTTTACTTCTGCTGTAAGAGAAAGGTTTATTCCCATTCCTCCTTCCCTTTCAGATGTCACTCCAGGCTATTCCAGGAAAATTCTAACAAAGCATATGTCAAAGGAAAAAGCGGAAATGTCCAAGATGAACTTCAAGTATTGAAGTCTGACAAACATTTAGATGCTGCATCCATTTTGCAAGCAAATCTCTTCTTCTGACTTTCAGAAAAGTCTCTCTACATTCTGAAATATTAGAAAGTCTAAATGTGGAGGCTTACCAGAAGTAGCACACCTCAAAGTAAATTTCAGTATGATCAAAATGAATTTTTGCTTCAAAAAAGTATCCATTTAAAGCTCTGGAAACACTGAAAAGATTTTTAAATCCCTAACAGACTTACTAAATTTTACTTTTTCCCCCTACATGACCTCATTTAGCACAGCAGAAGACTACTTTTCCTCATCTATTAAGACTTCAGTGAAATAATTCATTTACAGTTAACAGCCACAGTATTCACATTTAAACCTGAATATTAATTGACTGATAATTAGATGATAAAACTGCTTTTCTCCGCAGGTGCACCAATCAATTTCAATGAAACTGAAGGAGTATTTTTCCTTCCTGCATCTACAGTTAAAAACTTATTTTATTTTCTAATTAAGTGCTTTACATTGATCTTCTGGAAAAGTATGGTTTCATTTTCACCTTTTTGAATTATAATAGTTTCTGTTTGCATAGAAATTATTTCCGAATATTACTTTTCTCCAACTGGTGATTAGCTTCCATACAATTAGCTTTGCAGAATTCAAAAATCACTCCAAAAAACTAACTTCTGTTAAACTTTCATTCTGTTGGCTGGAAATCTTAAACTTCATAAAAGACACAAAAGCATCAGAATGATTTTTAAGCAAGTATTTCTCTTGGACTTCTCCATTCGTACAAGCTGTTAACTGTTCGTCAATGTGGCTCCAAGACTACTATTAAAGACTTTTGACAGTCATCAATAACAGAATCCAGCTTGCAGCAATTCAAAGTACTCATTATCTATCAAAATTTTCTAACACGTTTGAACAGAGCAATCAAATTTCACTCCAATAATATTATTGCCTTTCAAGTGCTAATAATTAAGGAGCAATAAAAAGAACACTCTATTCTGAACATGTTTTCAAACACCAGACTCACTGCAGGGATCATGAAAATTAGGTACAGATTGTTTGCTACAAAATCAGGAGACTGCAAGAAGAATGAAAATATGTGATATGTGTAAAACATATACAACAACAGGCATAAATATTACTATAAACTTGGAGAAACTAAGGACAGAAGCTTGACCTCAACTTCTTTGAGATCCAGAGGTCTGACACCTTACTCGGCAGGTGGTTAACCAAGCTGGCACTCACAGTATGTGCAAACAACACTGGTACTTGATTAAAAAAAGAAAATAGAAGTTTAATGTTTTAGTATTTGTAGACATAGTGTCATTGATTATTAAGAATGGTCTGAAAGACACAGGAGCAATTTTTTCTTCACAGAATGAGAAGTTGAAACAGAAGACATGTCCAGCATTCTCAGTTACTAAAGTGACTAATCACACATAAGTAACTGCTACTGAAATTGGAAGCAATGATAATTCCTCTGTGATCTCACAAAACATTTTAGAACAGTAAAGACTGCACTTGCATTTTAGACACCAGAGCCCTAGATATAAACTCTGGATCTTCAAGTGACTGTCATCCCACATCTCTTACCAAAACAAATACTTTATAACACAAAATTAGCTTTAGTAAAAACTTTAAAATTAAACAAGCAAATAATGCCCAGTTCTGACATCGATTCTACCAGATGATTGAAGTCTGTCCAGATGGGATCTGATGCGAACACTGTAGACAGCAGCCATCCCAGAAAAAACAGAAGTGAAAAACTTGCAAATCAAGAAATTGTTTTCTTCTGACATCCATTGGGTAAGGAGTCTGATAGATAATGAGGGAGAGTCAACACAAGCTCTGGAAAGTTTAAATAAAAGTTAGCAGGGCTTGGAAGCTGACTCCATAACAAACCAGAAACCAGTACATAGCTATGGAGACAAAAATGATACCAGGACTCAGGAGTTACAGTGCTAATGCACAGTCTTAATGAAGAGCATGTGTGTAGCTGAGACATAGTACTCAGTCTTATATAAGCTTCTCTTGAAGGATCTGTCTAGAAAAATAATTTCCCATCATGACAGGGCCTAGAATTTAACCACATAAACAGCAAGTTTTTGCTAGATAGTATTTATCTAAGACATTTTTGGTAGATAATCTAGGGCAAATTCATAAGAAAGCAGCAATTTTGTTGTGACACAAGCTACACTGATCAAAGAATCAAGGATGTAGGAGAGTAACATTTACTATGACAGCCTTTAAGTAGACTTTTACATATACTTTGCAGGCAACAAACAAATATTCTTTTTAATTTGAGATCACTTCTACTAACTGCAAAATCGCATGATAAATACAGGAAATAGCTTTCAGTAAGAAAATCCGTTTTACAGCATTTATTATGTTTCAAGTATTCTCAAGCTACATGCATAAACTCATGAATAAAACATAATTAATTTTCCACTGATCTAAGTATTTCATTCGAAGAATTTAGTTTCTTAATGGTATCATCTAGCTATATCATACCTCTGCTCATTGAAAAGTAATTCCTTTTCTTACTGCACTGTAAGAGACTGAAATATGTTTCAATTAGAATAGATTTTAATTCTACTGTTTTCCATGATAGACCCAAACTTATCTGTTTCCATTTTGTTAAGAATCATCATCTAAAGACAGCAAGCCTAAACTCATTATAATTTTAACTGTACATAAAGAATATTTTCTTCTCACATTTAAGTACACAGCAGTTTGAAACATTTACTATAATAAAAATCTTACATCTCCAGCATTATTCTGAACTCTCCCCAGAGTGCCACCATCACATTTCTGTAAATCAAAAGTAGGTTTTTTTCAGCCTCTGAAGAACAAAGGAACTGGTAAGTTCCAAAGTAACTGTAGTTAGAGGCAGCATGTGTTTCCTCAAAGGTCTCCCAACAGGATTCCCCACTGAGCCACTGACCTTATTGTTCACTACTGCTTAGCTCCAAATTTAGAACTAATTTGTACCCTTTTGGAGTCATAATTGACACAACATCAAAAACAGTTTAAAAGAGCTCAACATATTGGAGTCACAGAAAAAAATAATCTGCCTCGAAACAGTCCCCATGACAGTGCTACAGATGCCCAAATGCGACCAACACGCCCTACTCGCACAACAGCGACAACGGCACAGAAAACCCTTGAGAACATAAGCACTGGGTGAAAGACTTAAAACCCTTCAATTCAGAACAATGGCAAAAATTTAAATCAAAGCCTTGGCAGTTAAATCTACCAATCAGAAAGGCTTCATGTTTTAAGAGATCTATGCAAGGTTAGTGTTCTGCATTCCTCCCTGCTGACCCTCAGCAAAGATTCCCTAACGTGGGACAGTTTTTAATCCTGCAATTCCTTTTACAACACTGCCCTCCCGTGGGCTTTGCCTGCAGAGATTTTCTTAACTGGTAGCTAAATTCCTTTGCTTTGGTGATTTACAGAATCACAGAACAGTCTGAGCTGGAAGGGACCCAGAAGGATCATCAAGTCCGTGAAGGGCCCATATGAGGATGGAGCCCACAACCTTGGCACCATTAGCACCACACTCAAACCAACTGAGCTCATCTCAGGGTCATTAGCACTTCAACAAAATGTCATAGGTCTTGCCAAGTATTTTTGTAGGCACCAAGTGTCCCACAGCTAGGAGAGGAGAAGGATATGGACATAAGATTTCACTTAATCTAACCCACCTTTCTTGGCATTTCAGTTAATTATAAAAAGTATTTTTAAGTGAAGATGGGAAGAGCTTAATTCCAAAAAAAGCCTACCACATGAATCTTGCCACTAAGTCCAGAGTTCACCTGCTATTTATACTTAAAAGTCATTGCAAAAGAAACTGTTTCAGAGTCAGAAAATTAAAACATATAAATAAATGTATATTTTGGGTTTTGCTGTAAAACCAGTAATGTCCGAGATTTAGGGCCTCATTGATTTCTGTGAGATGACTTCAGATTCAGCACAAGGTCCCAGGTGGATATGCTGATGGCAAGGCTTCTCTTGCAACTAACATAGGTTTCCTTCAGTATTCTTGCAGTGAATTCATCAGCTGAGATAGCAAACTTCACACCAGTGTCTGTAAACACAGATTTCCATAAGATCCAGTATGAAACCTGCCTTTAACTCCAGTGTCAGTAACACAAAGATCAATCCTTTCAGACACAAAATGCCAATAAACAAGTTGCTTACTTCATAGTTACAGTGTGTATTTGAAGAACATCAATATCCAATTTCAGCTTGTTCAGTCACATGCACTGTCCTTTATAGCATCAGCAGTTGTTTCTGTGCCAGGGTCTTAACTTTTTTCTTCTTCCTCAGGCTGTCCTCCAGGCTTCTGGACAGATTCCACAACTCTTGTGCTCTTACTGGTATTGCAGCCCATTTTGGTCTGAAGCAGTAAATGAAAAGATTTATCTTCTTTTGCAGATGCCTACAGAAGGCTCCCTGCATTGCAGGAATGAAGAGCAAGGAAAGGAACTCCAAACTAAGTGGCCTTCACTACTGAATTGTTAAGATCAAGTGTCTTTGGTTTCTGTAACAACTCACTGATTCTGCCACTCAAACACCAGCTATTAAAGAGCCATGGTTCACTGCAGGTTGCAAAAGAAAAGTTTTGAGACTAGGAAACTGTTCTTCATTAATATTTTTTCCCAGTAGAGTAACTCACAATTGCCTTGCCCATGAAAGCCTATTTTAACTTTTAAACATCCTAAAGCTCAGTACTGGGAAACACTGTCTAGAAAGAGGGAAAATGCATGTTGTCAAATTAGCAAGTCTGTACAATCTTGTAAACATCTTCAGAATCATAATTTATACTGCTATATAATTACCAGTTATTTTAAATGAACAAAAACACCTTCATATTTTTGTTCCTGTTGTTTTAATGCCTTTGAGTCCAAATCTTTCAAGTTTCAATGCAAGTTTTAACAGAACTCTTTGACCCATCCATGAGGCATAAATAGTTTGCTCAATTCACTTATAAAACACAACTTATTCATTTGAGTCACAAAATTAGTGTTTCATGACAACGTTTGTAACAAAAATCTGGGCTATTGGCATGTCTTTCCTGTTGACAAATCGGGCTCCCATTTTGACACAGCTGTGAAGTAACAGTAGCAAAGTGATTACTAAGCCCATCGCTAAGTAGGTGATTTTCTTGGTTTAGCACCATGCAACAAGTCGTGATTTTCTCAGGCTTACTCAAAATGTTTTTGTTGTTATCAGCCCCAAGAAAAAAGCCTTAAGAGTAGGCAGACACCTTGCTTGAGATATTTGTCTCTCAGAAGTGACAGAAGTCCATATGCCCAAACCTTTTTAAAATATCAGCTTGAATCTTAGACTTAAGAAATGCAAAACAAAATTAACAAAAAAATAACCCCACCCCACAAAAAGATAAGTCTCTCAACTCTGAAGTATCTTGAAGTTTTCAGTTGAAAACAAGCCTGAATACCTATACTTAAAACCCAGGCCTGTCAAATAGCATATCTCTACCAGATTTTAAATCAACAAACTAACTTCCTAACTCACAAGAAATTTTCTAGTAAGTGATATAAAATGAGTTCAAAGGGACTGGCTTATACGGTCATCGATCCATACAAACTAGCTACAAGCCAGTAGTACCCTCACCTACAAATGGACCTCTAGTGTTTGTTTCCCCATGAGAAAAACTGTCTTCTCAATTTTTTAAACAGTTAACTGCAAAGGTATATTCCACAGAACTGTCATAGAGAAGTGCTCAACAATACTAGGCCTTATAGCCACCCATGTATCCTGCAGGCTTCCACACACACAGATTTGACTATGGGAAGATCCTCCCTCCTGCACAGCCCTCAATCAGCAATGCACTGAAGCTGAGCTGCAATTCCCCATAATACACTCAGGAATCTAGGGAGGATAACCTCTGATGAACCTTTACAGTTGTAGGGGACCCATCTATGAAGTCAGAAAAGGATTTAGGAGGAAAGTTCCAGAACCATTTCCATCCTCAAGCTAGAGCTAGTTTAACCTCAAACAATCAAAGGGCATGCAGAATACAGCTGCTCTAGAAGAGGAAAAAAAAGCAGCTGAATGGAAATATGAGGATTAGGCAAAGAACTACAGCTGTGCTGAAACATTTTGCAATTACTCTTTCACTGCGTTTTTAAACACAATATGGGACCACATTTCCTCTGTCTAATACACAAACAGTGCATTTCAGCCAAATCCTCTAAACTAGGATGAGTTTCACTGCAGTTCAGTCATCTTGGCTATACTGGTAATACTGGAACATCCAACCTAAGGCGCTTTTGGAGTGAGCTTGGCTTAAAGTTACATGCAGTTGTCAGAATGAGGTCCACAAAATCACAAGTAGAGCCTTCAGAATTTCAATCTGCTGAACTGACTTAACCCAGCATGCCTGTTTTGAAAATGCAAGACCGGAAGATGAAGACATTCAAACTCTAAGGCACAAAGGTAGTTTTTGGTTTTATAAGAAAACCCCAGGAATACAATTCTATGTTTCTGTGTTTCATCACTTGTATTCTTCATCCACTTCAGTATCCTTCCTCTTTTTAATTCAGGTTGGCTTTAATAGCCAATATGGTCTTACTTGTGAGCACTACAGTCAGACAAAAATCTCAGCAGCTGCCCAAAGTGCACCTGTACAAGTACTAATTAGTCAGGAGTGTTCACATGTCTGCATTTTCACGACACTATCTCAAATCCTCCACTAGATGGTAGCTGACTACTATGTTGATGGTGCAATGTATCTGTGTTAGCCACGGGATCTGCACCTGATGAGTACGATTTTTCAGGATTTATCACAGTATCTTAGATTAAATATAAGACATGCTCAGAGATTGACACTCTTAAATATTTAAGGGTAAGAGATACCTACATAATTACACTATCCTGCTTTTTTTCCTGTAAGGCTCTTTATTATATTCCTGAAAATGCTGAAAAATTTCAAAACAAGTTGCTTCAAATTATGAAATCATTCAGCTGAAGTAGTAATGCCCTGTTTGTATTAGTGGCCACTGACAATAAATGCAGAGGAACTTTACATAAGAGTATTTGAAAAAGGCTTAAGGTGTTATTGATTATACTTAAAACCCAATTCTCTAAGTTTGACCTCCCTCCACTCGAGTCTGGCTAAGCTCTGGTTTAGCACCTGGGCAATAGTCCAGGTACTGATGTGCTACAAACTGCAACAGGAACAACTTCTATTCAATTGCACCAAGTTATTGTTCCCACAGCAACAATACCAGCTCTTCCATTCCATATTTCCTTTTCAAAACTGAAGTACATAACAGCCAGACAAATGAGAAAGTATTCCAAACTTAACCAGGCAGTAGGCCACTTCACTGTAATTTTTAAAAGATTAACTAAGACACTTTTTGTAAATGAACTGAAAGACAACTTCTTTCCTTTGTCTACTTATTAGACAGATTATTACTTGCCAAGTACTTTTACAGAAGCATGATGAAACCAGAAGAAAAAAATCTACCCTGAAACACATTATTCATTATATTGTGCTGTTCTAATGGAGTGGTTTTGTACCCTTTATTTCTCCTGACAGCAAGGGAGATCATCTAATTAATCTTATAACTATTCCATCGTCTCCAATATTTCAAGGCTGCCTAGTACACCCCATTTACAAAGCAGTCTCAGTTTGATGGTGCTTCTTCCAATTCGAATGGACAATCTTCCATCTATCTCCCTTAAAACCAGAAGAAAACCTTCTCTCAAAGCTTTTGTAGCAAGTTCCATGCAAAGTCTAAAGACGAAAGTCAAATGCACTTCTAAACCATGCAGGCCACAGGCGTAGCAGGTTAGTCTAGGATTTGAAGAAGCCAAGGCACAGTGACTAGTAAGCCAGCTAGCCATGAAGAGACAGCTACATAAATTACAGACATTCAAGCCAGTAATGGAAGAAACATTCCAAACTCTTGAAGGAATTTTCCAGTACAATTTTTGAAAAGCATCCAACACTTGAATAAACTATAATTTAAATGTTAAAGTGATAATTGTACAAAAAATGCCTTGAATCTAGCTGAATAATTTTACTGACAAGACAAGCAGGAACAAAGGTTTTTGGGTCCCAATTTACTTAGGATAGACTGAGAAAAGTTACAAGAAGCAAGAGAGACCAGCCTAAGAAGTCATACAAGCACATGAATCTGAGCATTCCCAATTCACCTGGCACAGCTCTTCTGGAAAAACTCTTCACAGCTTTAGATTCCATTTCAAATGACCCTAAAATGATTTATATGACCCTGTTCATGCTTTCTCTAGAGAATAAGGATCATTCTTATCTGCATCCCAACATCTCATGGGAATTTGTTCTAATCAATTATATATATTATTTACAATGAAAAAAAAATACACAAGCTGTGAGACTTCTGAAGCCTTCTTCATATTTCTTCATTTAAGAAGTAGACATTTATTCAAGTAGCGTAGAAATATTCCCCCAGAGCATTTTTATAAAGAGGTTAATTCATTCACATACAAGGTCCTCAGTCTAGCATTTATCATACCTAGCTCAAACATGGAGTTGATTCGGCACTTAACAGCAACTGAAAAGATAAAAAAAAATTTGTTCAAATCGAATTATCTAATATACAAAGCAAGCCTCTACACCATCTAATCAAACAGCTAAACTGAAAGAGTTTTTCCTCATTACCACAGGTAACAAATTAGAAGGTTTTACAGATGTGACCCCTAAAATACAAGTCTACTGGAAAGAAAAATCCAGTGTTTAAACATTTCAGGCTACTTCAGTGACTCATACAGGAGTACGTTATCGCTTGATTTCATGGTATGACTACAGTACACAGTAAAATATTAGGCCTACAACTGGTTTTGAGCAGGAAGACTCAATTTCTTACAGAAAATACAGAAATCTTCAGTTTGAACCCCTGTGTGGAGAAATTTTGTATCACAAACAGCAACATCTCCCCACAGCAAGCAGGATATGCATACTGTTTGCTTAGCACACCTGGAAAAGGTTTCCATAATGTAAAATAGAGCTGTCCTCTGCTCCAGTGACAATGTTTTCTCAGCCCTGCACACTGATGACAAGGCCCATTGACATATTCTGGAAATACACCTTCTGTCATGCATTTAGCTAATGCTTTTATGTGTGTTGCCTCCTATTGACTAGAGTTCAATAGCCAGCAGCCAGATCCACTGGTCAAGCATTTCCAGGCAGGAAGAAGAAACTAACTACATTGCAAGTACGCAATCAAGATACTTAAATTTTGTGTGTACTTAATATATAACTTCCTTCCCTACTACTGTGTTCTGCATTTTCAGTGAAAATACAAAGGAAGAGTTAAAAATTCCAATGGCACATAAGGTATTTACTGTCATCCCTGTATTTATCAGATTTTTTAATTTGAATGGCTAAACAAGACTTGTAATATTCTCTATCTATATTATGCTCCTTTAAGAAGTTGTCTGCCTATCTCAGCTAAGTAATCTTAAATTAAATTCATGTCAAGTACATCTTGTTTAAGCTCCAAATAGCAATATGAAAAGATACCATTTCCTAATTATTTCTCATTAGTAGATATAAAAGATTAATTTAGCAGTATGCTCTTAAAGGACTGTCTACTTGCTATTTATTAACTCAAAAGAATAAAAAAGCATATATTGATGAGTGTTCTGTCAAGCTATCTTTGTGCCTCCATCCTACTGTGCTGTTCTGCTGCTGTCAAATATGCCCATGTTTCTGTACACTAAGGAGAAGGAACCACGACAATCTGTTCTCTCTTTAAAAACACAATCTGTGTTTGGCTGGCTGAAAGAAAAAACAAAAAGTAAATATGTTACAGTACTTAAAAATTTCACTGAACTAAGTTTAAGAACTAAGCTATTAGAATTCTCAGGAGAGTTGTCACTCTAAGATTTGTGTGCATGCTTTTGGAACATGAGTAAGATCTATTGCACTGAATTGTTAAATGCCAAATTTCTGCCATTTGCCAGGTGAGGGAGAAAGAAATAGCAAGCCTACAATATGACATGATAAAGATCCTGAGATTCTAAGCTTTTGTCTATTTGCCAAAAGAAAATGTTACCTAATTGGTGACATTGGTTGCTGTACATACACACACTTGGTCAGTTCACACTTAATAAATCATTCTCTCGAAGACTAAACAAAAAACCTCTGCTTAATACATGCTATAAATCCCACAAGAATCCCATTTGACATGAGAGAATAAAAGTTCTACACATTCCAGCAAGATATGACAGAAACAACAGCCTGACCCGATACCTCAGCAATCAGAAATTGCAGAGCAAAAGAAAGAGAAAGCCAGACCACAAGCCAGTACAAGTTTATTGCAGTCTAAAGTTTCATTTTTATAACAGTATCTAATCATATCTTATCACTTAATTTCAAACAAAGACTGACCTGGGGTTTTTTTATTGTTGTTTGTTTTTTTATTTTGGTTTTTTTGTTTGTTTTTTTTACTGGGGGATTTTTGACATGGACATATTCTAGCCACAGATAACATGTAACAAAGTTTTTCAAATAAAGATGCTGAAACATGCCTGATTTGGATGGCAGAAGTCACGTAAGAAGTGCTTTCAGTCTGGGACCATGACATGTTCAGCAATAAATCAGTGCTTTAAGTGGCATGTTCCAGGTGCCAGATAAACACACAGAAAAATAGTGTACTGCCCCTGCCAATCCCTCAGTGGGACAGATCACAACTGCAATAAACAGAATATTCCAGGACGGAAGGGGCTTCACTTATGAAGCACCAGGACTTGTTAAAAATAAATCAAGCTAGGCACTCCAGCCACAAGTTCAAAGCTAACCTGGCCACAGTAGCTTTTCAACAATATACAAAAGTTCTATCACCACAGTCACAATTCCATCAGAGATCATAATACTTCAGTTATTTTTGGGACAAAGCTCCAGTTGCTCTATGAGTCACAAAGCAGTGATTTCACAGTACTGCCAGAAAGTTACAACTTTCCTTTAACCAGAGAGGACTTTATTATTCTGCATCTCATAGAATTTGGACATAATGTGACCAACAGACTTTATAGTAGGCCATTAATGCAGCAATTCAATCCTTTCAGCTGTGCAGAATCAGACTAACTCTGAAAAAAACCCCCCTGGATTCAAAGTCAGCTCCATCAGTTGCTGATTCACCTGTTCCAAATTCACCTATTCCTTAATGAGATGGAGTCCAGTTACTTGAACTTGTGAATAGAAACCAGGAAATTTAAGTTTCAGTATGCAGGCAGAACTTGATGAAACACCTTCCGGGAACTTTCTTGATCTTTGTTCTTGATCTTTTTCACTACAGTTTAAGTAGCAAGCTTAAACAAGCCATCCAATATGTGAGTAGCCTGATAGTACTGTACAGACTGTGCCACACATACCAAGAAACTACACCATGGTCAAAATGTTCGTCCCAAAAAGCAGTGAAACCTGATTTTGGCAGACAATCTGTTCATGTCTATTAGCTCTTTGAGCCAAGCAGAATGCACTTGACAATTCATTTTGTATCATTTTTAAGAGCTGGGGAGGTGCTCCCAAAATAGAGGCGAATCAACAACTGAGAAGGGAAAACTGAAAAGGCAGAACTACTGAGGAGTTTAACAGTACCATGGGATAAGCTGCTGAAGCAGAACTTGGAAATCTGTGTTTGCAAACCAGGCTCATGAGCTGAAATTATCACTCTAGTCCTCACACAAATGACAGCAGTTCTTTTCATGTAGCTCATATACCTGGGTAGCTCTTCGCGTGGACTAAGTTAAGGAGTAAGGTATTCAGGCTAGTTGCTTCTTTCAAGATAGATCACAGCAGTGTCACTGCCTAGATTTGTAAGGGAACTGCAATACACTGATTTACTCCTTCCCACATAGGATCACATCAAATTCCACAGTAAGCCACAGTCACTTGCCACGGACAGCAGTCATACATTAACAATAAGACTCAACTATGCACCCTATTATTATTATTATTATCTGTTCTTGATGCATTATTTATCTAGACACTCTTATTTAAGAAAAATTGCTCTCCCTCTGTTTCAAAACTGCACTGTAACAAATCTGTCCCAACAGCTGTCTGCTCAAAATTAAAGTTGTGCCTACCTCGCACTACTATCAAGTTCTTATCATTTAAAACAAAAATTATCTTCCTTTTTGACATCATTTTGAGAGCACTGTGTAAAAACCACTTTTAATTTTTCAGCTAAATTCTGTTCTGGAGATCCTAAATTCATTTTGTTATCAGAAACTTTCCTTATTCTACTGAAATACCTTACACCATTTCTTATTCACTTCTTGCAGTAATCTTTTTTTCTCATGGTACATTTGGGTGTTTCCTGTAGCTTTTATCAGCTCCCTGCAACCCCTTCATAACCCTATAGTATATGTGCTTTTCAAAAGCATATAATAAAGTTTACATAAGTACAGTTTTTCTTCTATAGCTTTTTATGGACTCTTCAGCTATTTGCAATTTGGCTCCAAACCTGCCTTGTCTATTCAGTGACAGAATTTTTCATAACTGATTTCGTGAGTGCCTATGCCATTTAATGAGAAGTAATTTCAGAAGAGGAAGAGCCATTACGGAAAATTGTAAAGCCAGCTTGTTAGAAGGAATTTCTTCAGCAGGTAGACACTAAAAGCCCAACAATTTGAGTTGCCAGTCTTTCATATTTCCACTGAGAAAAAATGCCCTAGAACAAAAATTATTCAACAATTATTCTTAAATACAATAAAGGCATGGATTAAAGGTAACCAATACAAAAAAAAAAAAAAAAAACCAAAAAAAACCAAACAATAACAAACAACAAAACCCCACTGTGCTTTACAGTTCATGCACTATTAGAGTTATGTATTTACAACTTTGGCATCCAATCCAGTACTTAATTTTGTTTTATTTAAAGCACAGAATACACACCAAAAAACAGTTTGCAGAATCACAAACGATTCACCCACATCAACTAATTATTCTTTCAGGAGTCAGACCTTGAGGCAAGAGAATGCTATCAAGTGTAAAGACAAACATGTTCCTCCAGCTGTTTGACATACTTATTGGACATAATAAACTTGATACGCTGGAGGCTATAATTAATCTTTACTAAGTGAACACTCCTCTCATGATGACTTGCCTACTGAGCTGTCTAATGACACTTTAGGCTTTGATAAGTAAATAAATTAGTTCATTATGGTCAGACAGTCTTCCTTTTTTTTTTTTGAATGAGATCACAGCTTTCTTTATCTTACTTGCCTCAGTCATCACCAGCTACAATACTCTGACCCTGAAGCTGACAAAAGGACATTCCATTCAAAGATCTCAACTCTAATTTCTGTATTACTTCCAATACCTTAATTTCTGCTAAAAAAAAAAAAAAAAGGCAAACCAAAACCAAACTGGCAATCTATACTGATAAGAGCTTCATTTTAAAATTACACTGGAAAATGACAATATTATTTGCTTTTCTGTTGCTAGATCTCATGGCTCACAATAACACGCACAAAAGTAAAGCTGCAGTGCCCTCTTGTGAGCAGTCAAATCTCATTTTTGCAGAAGTTGATTTAACGATATTATGACGTTTGAAAGACTGTGCTACAAACTGTCTCTTCTGAAGCAGAGGCATGGTACTGTATGCATATACTTTATATATACATACACACACCTCCTCCATCTAGCTGTTCTGAAACTGATAAAAGAGGCTCATACAAAAAAGTGAAATACAAGTGTTTTCCTTTGTATTAAGTTCAATAGAATTTAGGTTATTTCTTTATTCTTAACTTCCAAATAGAAGCAGCCAAAAACCAGTTTCTTCGGAGCCAAAATGAAGGGACACAGTCTTCTTTTATTAAGCACTACCAAAAAAAAAAAAAAAACAACCAACAGAAACAACAACAACACAAAACCCAGGCATGTGCACACACACACAATTTAAGTAGCCTTACAATTTAGGCATTAAATAACTCAACTGACAAGGATTGGAGGGAAAAGTAACTATTAGAGGAATTTAGGGAAAAAAAGGAAAACAGGTGGTAGTAGGGAGAGCAAAAGCAATAAAGCAGCTAAACAATCAAACCCAGTACAGCCAAAACACAATCCTAATTGCTGTATGTCTGTGGGGAACCATTAGAAGATGGTGATAAAGTCTGGACAGATATTGCATTCCTAGTTGGATAGAACAAATATTTAAGATCTCATTTTTTGTGAATAACAGAAGTTCACTAAAAGTCAGCAGTTAAGTCTCATACTAAGGTCAATTTTAGTATTCCAAAGCACTACAAAATATAAGATCAGTTACAAATGTCTGAAAAATTACCAAAGTTTATAGCAGCAATAGAAAACTAAACAAGTGACACAAACAATACCACACAGTTGATTCTGTTGCCCAGGAAGCACAATAGATTTAATTTTCTAAAAAGTGATGGTGTGTTATCTGCCAGGAAATGTTTTGCTAGGACCCAAATTTCTCATTTCACTTGCACAGATACAGTTTATTGTATGCAGTAGTCCTCAGTCATGGAGCAGACAACCACAACTACACACTTAGGCTGCACATTACTGTTTCAGTGATGTTTCCACAGGTAACAATTATAAAGGCCTTTAAGTTTCATTTCACCATATTCTTCCAGTTTGTGACCGGTAAAGAACTTTTACAGAAGTGAAGCTGAACAAGAAATGCAAGTCAGAACATTTGCAACTCTTTAAAAGTTCATCTTATCATATTAACTAATCACTTGTAAGCAGATGTTAAATATTTGACTTCAGCCCAGAGAGCCAAGGTCCAAAAGACCTTCATTTGTTTAGGCCCAGATTCAAAGAATTATTTCAACTGAATTGAGGCAGACAGGTCCTTTACCTCAAAATTACCACAAAGCACCAACAAAACAAAACCTCTCTCCTGTGGCTTCCTAAAATCTCTGGCAGACAGACATCTCTGTTCTGCCTTCACTCCCTCTTGGATAGTGTCAGTCCTGCAGATGGGCAGAACAGCCACAGCCTGTTTGTGCAGCTCTTACAGCGTTCAGGATTGCCAGAAGCACTTCAGCCAAATGACTGCTGAATCCCACAGAGTTCACCTCGAATCAGTCCTCAAGAAAAGATACTTTGGGACACATACACACAAAACTTCTTTGGTTTAGAAGTATTATAATCAGTACCCTACTGCAAACCCTATGGCAGGCACAGCAGTCACACAGAGCCACACTGGAGATGCACTGCACAGACCAGCGAGATTCCTGGTCTAGCACAGATGGTGCAAGTTAAAATACATGGGCTGCAGTAATCAAGTGCTCAACTACACTGTTTACAGAATTCAGTAATATTAGCAGTTACTCCATCATACCTCAGAAACTCGGAAGACAACCATTTGCACAAGCTGTATGGCACTCATCAAGTTTACACAGTAATACATTTCTTTTACATAAGGGCTGAAGTACGACCTTTCTTCTGCATGTATTCAGTTAAAAGCAAAGGGAAGAAGGTTCACTTTAAAAATGACTGGTATTAGTGGCACCGAGAAAAGAATTTTTTTGTTTTTTTTTTTAATTTGTCAGGTGAGTTTTAGTCTCAGTTACCAGTAGAGAATTATAAAAAATTGAACTCATTTTCAGTTTCATGATTACTTGGCTATTACCTCAGTGGAAATTTGAAGTTTACTTATTGAAGCCAACACTGACAAGAGACTGAATCACGGGTTTATAGTTTCACTACAAATTTTGTAAAGCAAAAAATGATAATCCATGTTTTTCATCAGATAAAGAGTTGATGAGTTGGCTTGGCATATTACATTATTTAGATTTACAAAACAAATTTCTCAATATGTTCAAGACAGCACAGAACATACCAGATTCCTAGAATGTGTTCAGATATTAGAAAACAAGCGTCAGGAAAGCATGTTCCTGCCAGT
Organism: Eulacestoma nigropectus; assembly: GCA_013397775.1. Classification (NCBI taxonomy): domain Eukaryota; kingdom Metazoa; phylum Chordata; class Aves; order Passeriformes; genus Eulacestoma; species Eulacestoma nigropectus. The sequence goes on along the minus strand of VZTE01005381.1, from coordinate 1,308,715 downwards.
ACTGTCTAGATCTGAGTGGCAGCCTTGTCATCCAGCCTGTCACCTGGCCCTACCCCATTTTCTTGTCACCTGCAAACCTCTCTAAGCAGCTGATAAAGCTGTTAAACAGAACTAGTCTCATTATGGAACCCTGGGGTATTTTTTCTGTTACCAGCATTTGTATAGTATATTAAAACACTCTCCCATGCCTGTTCATCCAGTTTTCCATTCATCTGATTACTTACCCATTCAGAGCATGAAATCCTAACTTGGACGGATGAATACTGCGGGACATGATGAAAAGCTTTACAAAAGCTGAGATAAGTGACATCCACTGTTCTTCTGTCAACCATAAAGCTAATTTTACCACAGAAAAATGCTCCATATCCTGTAACTAGCTCTTTCCTACTAGAATAAGGACACCTTTCACTTCACAGACAGCTAAAAACTAAGCTTTAAAGGAAAATTAATGTCCCAGCAGCTCCAGTGCAAACCCGTGTCCATGGGAAGGACCACAGGAGGGCAGCAGGACCTCTCTGCACGGAGGAACAACGAGCGGGTTGGGCGCACCGAACACAGTCACCGCTCGGCCGTGCTCTGCCTCGCCTGTCATACTCAAGTACTGAATTAAAACGTAACATTTTAAAGATTTATTCCATATGCTATTCACAACTGATATATGGATGCCCACTTTATATAAAACAGTATTTCCAGCTCAATTTTCAGAGGTGCTTAAATGAATTCTAATAACCGAGGGGATGTTCTATGTTTTCCCTCAAGTTTAACAGGTCCCAACGTTGCCTAGTTCTACAGCTAGCTGCGGAGTGAAGGCAGTCCCAAAGCTACAACCTTAAAAAGTTTAGTAGAGCTACATGGGCAAGCCCTCAAAGTCTATTGCTTATGGTTTGCAATTACTCTTGACTCTCTAAGTTGCTTTTCCTTCAGGAGGATTCCCTCCCCACCACAGTTCAAGAATAAGCAACTGAAAAATTAATAACTTACTCTTACTTCTATTTCATACATTCAGACTCCCTGAAGAGCTTCTAAACCTCCTTTTAATTATTCTTTAGTGTTGTCCTATCCAGTATTTAGAATTAGGTAATACATTGATTTTTCCCACGCCTTACCAAACTTTTAACAGAGGCTTTTATACACAAAATCACGCTATGAGAAGCCAGTGTCCACAAAGGAGACAGAAGACTCTTGCAACTCTATTCGAATAAAGGGAGTCCACTGCGGCACACGCCCACGGGGTTTCATCTCTCGAGGTTTCCGAGGGCGCAGCCTCCTTTTATCCTAAACTCCCGGCCGCATTGTGCCCTCTTCCTTTCCCCATTGGTTGAAGTACTAGGAAGGTACAGCTTTCCCGAACCGCCTATCACATATTTCCCACTTGAACCTATCATTTTACCCCAAAGTTCAGAAGTTCCGGCTTGTGCAGTCCCACATCTGTTTCAGGAGCCAAGCTGTCTGGGCTCTGCAACAAACCTGCTGCCCAAAGTTAGTAGAGGCATTAAGACCCATTTCAAAGACGTTAACACCCATACCTTCGCCCATCGAATTATCTGTAAAGACCTTAGCACGCATCTTTCCTCTCGTAGACTGTAGAAACAGCAAAAAAACACGTTTCTACAGCCATAATTGATTTCTTTCTCTCCTAAAAACTCCCCACTAAACCACTCTGCAGAAAACTGCAACGAGGCCTCAGAGCTGCCTTATGGAGACCACAGAGAGTCAGGTGACCTGAGCTCCATGTGGTCATCACAACCTGCAGCTGGGCTTAAATGGTTATTTTCTTCCTAACACAAGAGCCTAGAGAAGGTCCTGCATCCCCCTTCTTCTCCAAAAGCGATCTTTACAGACTACACTTTAAAATCCAACTCACAAATCTCAGCGCCTAGAATCACAAACTGACCTCAGCCTATCAAGATAGGCAAGATACAAACTTCTGTTCTTTCAAAAGACAACGCAGTAAACCTTTGTTAAAAACTAAAATTGGGCACTGCCATGCGTACCCTAAAAACGTGCTTTATAAGTTTCTTAATGAAAAGCATGACGTGACAGAAAAAGAAATTTTCAGTAAGCTCAGTTTTAAAATGTTCTACTTTCATGCCTCCTATTTCACGACAGATTTCAGTACTATCATTAGGGCTTCATCAATTAACAGTGTACTTGTGGCTGTCATTGTGGTAAGCAGACACAGATGTAGGTGTTTGAGGAAACAGCAACGAAAATTGTTTCAGAAATCAGCATTTTGATACCTTAACTGCAGGTTTACTCAATTTACATCAGTAGTACCCAGTTGCCAGGTAAACTTTTAGGACATAGTAAAAGTAGAACACTCTAGCTGCCAACAGATTTCCATTTTACAAAGCAGATTATTTGCATATTTAATTAGCAATCAGATCTTTATTTGTAGCTGTTTATCACAATATGAAAGGTTTATATGCAGAATTCTAGCCTCTATTTCTGATCCATATCCTTGGACGCAATTGTTCTCAAGCACTGTCAAAGAATTAAATCTTGTCTTAATCTAAAAAGATTTATAACGATATCCCGGTTTACATCTGTCTCTGCTAGGCCATGAGAGAAACCATCTGCTTCCGGGTACTTCCTTTGCATCTGCAGTGTTTCAGATGTGCAGGTGCACAGCATAGCTGCTCCCTGCAGGAGTTCCAGTGTTCATTCCAGCTCACACAAACCACAAACTGCCACACAAGAGCACAACAAAACAAGCAGAGCTCCCCAATTTGAACCATATGGGAACATATGACTTTGAATATATTCAGAGGTAAAATGATACGAGCAGAGCCCCTCACCTTGCAGAGTTGTTAACAGCTCCAGAGGTTACCTGGAGAAAGTGTTCCCTGTTCATGCTGCAGGTTGCAGAGGCACGCACTGAGCAGCTGAACATCTCAGCAAGGGCTTGTTTTGTGGGGCACTGCAGGCCTTCACCTGCATCCCAGATTTACCAGGCTTTTAGAGCACAAAGACACAGGGAGAGCTGCTCCAACACAGCGATCTGTGCACACAGCTGCTCTCTGCTTTCCCAAGCCACACAGAGTGGCTACTGAGAAGGATCAAAGCAGCCACTGTGGCAACAGTGAAATCTCAGTAGCACATTCAGTTGCAGGAGAACTTTATTGTTCTCGCCAGCTACCTGAAGGGAGTCAGGTGGGGGGCCATCTCTTCCCCTCAGCAACAGGTGACAGGACAAGAGGAAATGGCCTCAAGTTGTGCCACAGAAGGTTTACATTGGAGATTAGGAAAAGTTTGTTCACCAAGAGGGTTGTAAAGCATTGGAAGAGGCGGCCCAGGGAAGTGGTGGAGTCACCATCCCTGGAGGGGTTTAAGACATGTAGATGTAGCATTGAGGAACATGGGCTAGTGGTGGGTTTGGCAGTGCCGGGGGAATGGTTGCACTCAATGAGCTTAGAGGTCATTTCCTACCTAAATCATTCACTGGGTCATTTGAGCCCTGACCTCAATACCTCTACAGCAACTTCCATAGATAACCAAAGTACAGTAAAGCACAGCAACTGATTTCCTCTCTTAGAGGTTTTCTTGCAAAATTTTATTCCACACTTACAGAAGGATAAAGGATGAGTGTCCTTGTTTTGAGTACACAGGACTTCTCCCTCCATAGGCTACAATGAGTTACAAGACACACGTGGTAGATTCTGAGGTAGAATAAATCACTATACTGCTGTGGGAACCAAGAACATTAAAAAATGCATGTGTTCTAAATCTGTGGTACAAGAGACACTTGAAAAAAAGTATTTATCAAAAAAAAAAAAAAAGAAAAAAGAAAAAAAAAGATGAGGGACAAAGTATTCTTTCACTCTTACCAAACCCAGCATTTCAAGAGTCACCAATACACTATGATCAAGACAATATAATTACCTTGTGAAGCAGTGCTGCTGAGAAAATAGAGATACCATAAAATGTATAAAAGCTGTTAAAATCATGATTGCTTGAAACAACAGTAGGATTTCAGGGTGACGATGTAAAATGTCAGAAGTTTTGATGGAAATGAAAATTAACAGTGTAAAAGCCATCTCCAAAACTGATGAGACACTAATGTGTTTAAGAAAATGAAGCCTAGAAAAAAAAAATCACCATTTAATTCTGTACATTTATGCAATCTATTTGTTTTCTAACTTCTAAAAGGATCCATCCAAACATTAAGTGCTCATGAGTTTCAATGTCCTTTTGAGCAGAATAACCACTCACATGATCCTATTTTCAGTCATTCATGTGATTTATGATTCTAAGCTTGTGCTCTCAACTTATGACACTGTCATTCACACTATCCACAGCTGAGAGCACTTCACAATGCTACACTGGTGTTGATAGCTTTATTAAGGAAGCACTACCATTGGCTGGCTAATTCTAATAAAAAGGTTAAGGCCACCTTTTTTCCATTGAAGTACTTGCTTATTTCTCTATGGGAGCTAGAGAAGCAAAGACATAAAGGTTTTGATTTAGAAGCTACTAGGACTTAAAAAAACCTCTAACAATTATATATATTTTTTGAAGTTTTTCTCAATTGCTAGTGAAAGAAAAGGAAATTAGAAAGAAAAAATCTATAGGGCTGCCTAAAAGAACAGAGTAAACACAGAAAGTTTAGGATAAATATTAACAGTAGTCTTTTGAATAGTCTGAGAAGAAAATTAAGGTTTTTTATGATGAAGCAATTGAGAGACAGGGAGATAAATAAAGGTACTGTAAAGCTAAAACATTGAAGTAGCTTGGTTAAAGGCTTGTGTTCTAAACTAATGCTGAGTAAGAACCTCCCTTATGCTTGTAGCTACAGAATCTCAGAAGAGAAACTATTTAGAAACTCTGAAATCAACTAATGAGTTACAATATATAATTAAGCATATAAGATACACAACAAATCTGACTCTAGGTATAATGATAAAATTTATATTAAATGATATCCTAACCACAGAAGCAACAAGTTGGAGAGAAGCAGAAGCATATCCCTTGTTTCCTGGTAGCAAGGAATAGAAGACTTAGGGTGAGATTTCTGATTGCCTCTATGCATGTAGTCCTCACAGGCACAATATCCAAGTGTAGATAACTCTGAGAATTTTCTTGTATTCCTGGAATTCTTAATTCAGTCTTTAGGTCAGCTCACAAGAGTTATGTAACTGCCCACCTAAAGTGTTTCTTATTCTTTTTTTTTTTTTTTTCCTCTTTATTTGGCACCATAAATAAAGCTGCAGGCAAGACCCAAGAAGGTTTCTCATTCCAGCCATGCTACAAACTCCCTCCTCGAGCTTTTTGCTCTGCTGTTCTGCTACAGGGAAACCACTCCGGTAACAGTTTTGTAGTTAGACACTTCAAAAATAAAAGTTGTTTCAGATAATATTGAAGTGTTTTTGGCAATGGTTACTTCTGAATTTTGATCTTCAAATCAATACTTGGGGTTTAATGCGCTTCATTTTAATATGTTTGAAAAAGTACTACGTAAAAGAAAAGGCTTATTGTTAACTTTGTTGGAATGTATGTGCCCTGTTAGCATGTTCAAGAAATGTATTCCAAAGTGGCTTGATACAGTGTACCTGAGGCTACGCTCGTCCTGCCTGGCATCCACCTTTGCCTTTGACAGGCGGGAATTCCCCTTGCTCTCCCTGCAAGCGCTTGGCTTTCAATGGAAGACCTGGTGATGCCACCGCTGGGTCAGACGAACTGAGCTGCCAGCCCACAGGCTCTGCCGGGAGGGAGGGAGAACCTTGGCTAACCCAGTGCCGGTGTCAAAAGCGCCCGTGATTTCCTAGAGCGAAGGCGGCATTCCCGCTGCTGAGCGCGCTCCTCCCGAGGCACGGCCGCGGAGCCCACAGCGGCTGCGTGAGCGCCTCGCGAAAATGCGCTGGAGCGCCAAGTTTCCCTTTCCCAGGGAAAATCCCCGCTTCTCCCGCCCCCCGTCACCGCCCGGGGCCTGCCCCGCATCCCGGCCCGGCCTCCGCCGGAGCCTCCGGAGTAACCGCGCCCGGGATTGGCTTCTCCGCGCGCAGGGGCCATATTGGATGTGCCCGGCCCGCCGCACGCACCATTTCATCGGCTCCGCGCCGCCCGCCCCCGCCCCGCCAGGGCCGCCCCTCCCGCGGGGGCTGCGGCGGGAGGGCGAAGGTGTCTCG
>VZTE01005381.1:1288138-1301584 GCA_013397775.1 Eulacestoma nigropectus | reverse complement strand
TGGGGGTGAAGTTTGAGGGGAGGAATTGGGCCTTCCCCAGGTAGCGGGGTGGGGGAGAGCCTGAACGTCCTGTCCTCTTCCAGGTAAGAAGATGGCAGGGCGAAGGGAAGAGGGCTGGTCTCCTTAGAGGAGTCAGAGGAAAAGGCTGCGTGTCCCTCTCCCCCACCGAGGAGGTGGCAGCGAGAGAAAAGGGTTGGGTGGAGGAAGGTAGGGAGGGCAAGAATGTCCCCGGCCACGTTGTGTCGTTTAGGAAGGGACTGCGAGGCAGGGAAGGGGATGCAGACCCTCCCAGTCAGAAGAGTGGGCATGGCAGACGTGGCTTTTCATCACACAAGATAACAGAGGTGGGCAGAGGGAGGAATTAAAATAATTTCTCAGGGCAAGCAAAGCAGTAAGGAAAAGAGGAGCTGAGTTTGGCAGCCCACTGGCTTGGGTCGACCACAGCAGGAAACGTGGGAGCAGGGGAAAGGAAGATGGCAGGGGAGGGTTGACACGGGGTGAGGTGTGTCTGGGAGAGATGGAGATGGGCATGCAGTCTGCTGTCCTTCTGGGCTGGAAGATTTCTGGGGTGAGGAGAGCTGGTGGTACATGGCCGAAGGTTCCCACTGCATGGGTGGAGGCTTAAAAGAGGATTTGGCTGTCAAAGTGCAGAGCTGGAATTTATGGACTAGCATTTTCCAGATAGGGGCTGCGAGCTGACCTCCTCCGGGGATGACAAGGAGAGGATTCGGAGGCCAGCTCGGTACTGTTGGTAGATGGCACTGGGCGGATAGGTGGCATGCATCTTTATTCTAGTGAAGTGGAGAAATTATCACATTTCCCAATGAGGCTTAACACAGTGAAAGGTTAAAACCCCTTCCATTTCTTCTTTAAACACAAATTTTTGTGAACGGGGGTGAAAACCAGGTGGAAAGGATTCTGAATTCTCTCGTTTTGGCTGGATAGCTGGGACAAGGTTGATGCATACACTTTCAGTTTGCAAGAAATGGTTTGCTCTCCTCACCGTTGTATCGTAAGTGCCTTGAATCTTTAGCAGCTGAGAACTTCCTTCAGTTCATGAAAGCCGTTTAACTTCATCAGTGTGAGAAAATACAGCTCAGTCTCCCTCCATTATGTAGAAGAGGGCCGAACCCTTCCGTGTTACAATTCGTGCTTATGGGGGACAAAGTAACAATTTGTGTGACAGAGGTAGGGTTTCTAGTTCTCTTGTGTATTTTTTGAGACTTTAAGAAGTAGCCTTAAAAAGTAACCCTCCTCTCTCAGGAGAACTAGGCCCGTCAGTCCTAAGAGCTCACTGCAACTGTTTTTAAAGCTGGATCATTCGACACCAAGTTCCGAGTTGGCAGGTGTGAGGTAAGAATAATTATTTCACCTTGTTTTACATGTAATCATTTGTATGCAGTTATAAATATGCTTATAATTCAAGGCAGAATATTAATATTCCATCATTTTTGAGCAAAATCTACATTTTTATCCTGTCTCTGAATTTTAACTTATTGTTGCACAGATCAACTTTTTGTTAGTTTCACAAGGTAAATATTTTAAAATCAATAATTATTCCTATCTTACACTTTGTGAACTGTTAAAGAAAGGGTAGCAATTAGTAGCTTTTGGGTTTACTTGTTTCTACACACCCTCAACACCTTATACCTGTAACTAATAATGACTTTTTCATTCTTCCTGCATCTGTCAGATGAGGCTTCCAAAGTGCCATGGACTTCAATGCCCAGATGGTGTAAACCAAAGAGCAAAAATTAATACACATGTTCTTGAATGTTAACCTATTCAGGGATCAGTGTGCCAGGCCCTTGGCACATGGAGAAGTTAGTGGGAAGTAAGGCAGGATGTCAACTTAGATATCAAGAGCTCTGTGGTTAATGGCCATTGTGAACTCTCTAACCTTAAAGTCAATATGAAGGAGCTTTTTCTTCTTTCCCTGTTAGTGAGTAAGCTGCATCAATTTACTTTGTATTTAGAAGATGACAAGGGCAGGCACCTAGGTAGTTACAGTGCATCTGTGCTGGTTTATTTTGTGCTAACTTGCTTGTTTGTATTTAACCAAATAGTTCTATTTATACAACTTTATGCTGCTTTTCATGATGAAGCTATACTAATTCATGCCACTCAGAGTAAGGCTATAATTTTTACTGTAAAAAGAAGTGGAATTTGAAGTCTTACAGTTCCTCAAGAATTCTGAGGAATGTCAGCACCTTTTGATTTCACATGAGCTGCTTGTGCTAAATGCTCTTGAAGTTTAGTCCAAGAATTCAGTCATGGAAAAATGTTGATGAACGCAGAGTGTGGTTTTTAAAAAGTATTCTTAGTGGTGTTATCTAAAAGATGTATGACATGAACCACTACTGAGAGACTATAGAGACCCTAAACTAAGAAATTTTCATTTGTTTCCTTTTATGAGTAAGATAAGTTAATGATGCAGGCAGATTAAACCCAAGAGTTTGACATGCTGCTTTAAAATTGCCTTTTTTGTGGAACCCATGAAGTAAGTAGATGCACATTTGTTCTGACTTGGTTTATAGGGTTCATTTTAAGTTGTTGGGTTTTTTTGGGTTTTTTAATGTATCTTACAATAAAAATATTCCCTGTACTTATGGTATATGTATCCTTCAGAGACTTCAAAAGTACCGGTAAGCTGGACAATTGCATATTTTATGAGTTCAGATTCTTTACAGTGCTTTTTTTTTCTTCTGTATCAGTCTTGTAGAAAAAAGTGCCCAAGTACCTGCATAATCCTATTTCTTTGATACTTTTCCTGCAATTTAGGATGGAGTCAAATGGCGTATCCTATTCATCACCGGTTTGCAGTAGTCTCCTTCTTTCCACCATTATATATGAACTGAATTCTCAGTAATGTTTGGTACTTGTGTTTAGAAATCATCAAGTTGAAATATTTCTGTGTTTAACTGAAGTCTGGTAACGCTTCACACCCAGATTCTTTTTAACCCATATAATTTTGTCAATACTTTATATTCTTCCACCAACCTATCAAGAGTTGTCCTTATAATGGTCTTGGCTCTATCAAGCCATGGAGCTGTGAGCTTAATGACCACTGAAATCTCACACTTACTTGGGCTCCCGTAGTGTACTCATTCTATTTCCCAGTGCTCTTCCTGTAGTCAGAAGTGGTGCCTCAGAAATGCAGGGTATCCATGTGCACAGGAACGGGTGATGGAGAAACCAGCTTTTTATTTAGTCAAACCTTCAAGAATTGATAGTTAACATTATTATATTGTTGAAGTTTTCTCTTTCCCTTTTAGCAAAAGAAAAAAGAAAAATGCTAAGAAGTGATTATTTTGCTGATAAACAGCAACTGAAAAGCATTTGCAGCTTTTGCTTTGGCTGAAGGAATAACAAGATTCTCATGCTTAATCTGTGTGACCAGTTCATAAATGTAAGAGTGAGCTGGACAAAAGTCAAAAAGGCTGAACACATGACTTTCTTATTTACAGTAGTGCAGGGAAGAGAGATTGTTTTTTAAGCAGTATTTTTTTTCTACATGTATTACAAGAAAAAAGTGTAATGTGGTTTACAGTGACCATGTTTTTGAGCAACTGCAGTGTTGAAAACTTGCAGAAGACCAATTCTAAATCATTTTTAACAGTGTGGTTAATGAAGATTTATCTTGACTTTAGAAACATTAAAACCTTAGGAGTACTTTCAAAATGTGTATGTAATAGAATTCAGATGTATACTCTCTTACCTCCTAGAGTGAGCTTTAGTGGTCAAGTAGAAGGCTACTTTTGGAAGCACCTTGCATCCAAGTTCCACTTTCAGTGCTGACTTTACATTACATTCACTTTCTAAGCTGCAAGAAAAATGTTACAGAGTAGGAAGCATTTTTTAAAAGTCAGAATTCAGCAGAAATACATTGGTAAGATATGGCATCTGTCAGTAAGCAGATGTGTTGAAATCCTCAACTTCATTCATACAGATTACCCAGGCACTGCCAAATATTAATGTCTTTAGGCTGGCAGTGTACGCGTGTCTTTCTCTTTGTAAGCGATAGATTTTTGTTTTCATCTTAAATCAACAGTTAGAATTTGCAGGAAGATGGAAAAATGTTCCCATCCTTTTTCTGGAGACAGATAGCAATTTTGACTTTGTTCTTTATCTGAGTCATATTACAAAATGTAACTCTGGTTACCAAATTGTTTCTGTCTGCAGTGTTTTCTTGGGCACTTTTCCTTGTGCCGCATGAGCAGTATTAAAAGGTTTGTTCACTCTTTTATGCTGGTCACTAAAATTCAGGAATTCCTCCAAAATTTGTTCTGTAAATGGCTTTTGAAAAGAAATGGTTTTATTGCATTTGATACTGCACACCCTAATGAAGAAAATTTGAAGCTTCAGAAAGACTTCATTTATGTAATGCCATGAACGTCTGCCCGTCTGATATTCCATATGTTATCAGAAATCCGAGAATTCAATACAATATATTTTTGCTTTCAGTTACCCTGTAGTAAAGCTGCTGTAGTTACGGCTTCCACCTACATTGAAAACTGTTAGGTAAGACAATGGGCTTGAGTCCATGTAATATAGTATTGCTGGTTTCAGCATGTAGGTCTTCAAAGTATTTTTTTTTTTTGCTGTTTTTCAGAAGTTAAACTTAAATTTAGCTTCAGAGGCAGTTTTTTAGGTAAGTTCATAAGAATTAATTCATAAATACTCTTGACAAAGAGATGAGTATTATCCCGTTTAACTGGGGAAGTTTTTCAAAGTCTATTTTGACTGTCAGACTCTTGTGCCAGAGTATTGATGTCACAGTAAAAGTTGTCTGGAGTCTCTGGCTGTTGCAGGTAAATTCAGGAATATGTCCTGACTGTGCTGGAAACCATGAGACAAGATGAAAAATAATGTTTTGCTTCAGTTATTAGTTTTAGTTGATTTCCTAATTTAAGAAGAGTATACTGAACAAATTGTGAACTCAGAGTGTCTTGCTTAACATGTGCCTGGGAGGAACTCTTTTAGGAAACTTTCATGTCAAATCTCCTTACATATAGTTAAAAAAAAACCCAAAAAACAAAACAACAGAAAATTTGTATGCAGCCTTCCTCTGAATGGGGCAGACCTGTGATACAGGTGAAACTCCTTACGCTAGTAAGTGTGGTGTGGAGTGGGATGTCTGAACCTGTTTTGTTCAGTAAAGTACTGGCATATCCTAATCTGGCAGTGTCAAGACTTGAAATTGTGCTATTTTTTCCCCCAATGCAGGTTTCTGTCAATGTCAAATCTTCACAGCTGCTGTCTGTAGTCATTAATCAGGATCCATAGGAATCTGTAAAACAGGTGCAATCCTTTGCATTGTTCTAGTTGGTACTTCCAGGTTATGAACTTGGAGTAGTTCACGAAGATGCTTATCAGGCTAGAACATGAGAATTATTGGAAGACAGTGTATTATCAGATTGTGAATTGAAAGAGGGCTGTGGTCTGAAGTCTTCTGTCTCTGATGTTTTGTAATGAAATCTTGGTTTAGGCCACATGTGAAAATGAAAAGGTTTTTTTCTGATTTTTAATGCAAATGTTTTTCTAAATCTTAAAATGGCCTAAATGCTCCTGAGGAAAGATACCAGAATTCAGAAACATATTTTGTAGGTCTAATTTAAGGTGTAATGCTGAAATTGATGACAAAACTATAGAAAGCCTGTATTGCTTACATCTGAAATCTCAGCAGCACCAGAGGATTTTCTTTTTAAATTTACAAGGAAGTTTGTGTAACTCTTCCTAGTGATCAGAAGTAAACTGCAAACTATAAATACATTACACTGAATATGTTACTCTCTTTTGACAAATAAAGTTCCAAAAGAGACATTTGTATTTTGTGCAAATACACTAAAAAGAAAAAAGTTGGATGTAGTAGTATTAAAACCTGAAGAACAAAACACGGGAAGTTTTTGTTTTCTGTGTTAGAAATACAAGAAGGAAATCACTGAAGTCCTGAAATTTATGAAAATTTCCACAGGTACACTTTAGAGAAACAAAACTGCAATATTTTAAGAGCAGTACTCATTACTAATATGGATTCCTTCAGTAGTCTGGTGGCCAAACGCCTGAACTTCTTAACAGCTATTTTCACTAAAATAAACTGACTTGGGGATAAACTTTGTTCTTTGCAATAAGATATTCCAACCTCTTGGTATCTTTCTAGATCCCTATCAATAATAGCAGATTAAGATGATGTCGTTCTCTGTATTATCATTGTCCCTTTATTGCAATTAACATCCACAAAATGTAAATGACAAAATAGGGGGTATATATACACTTCTGCCGTTTTAATGCAAAGTCTAATGGGTTTGTTAAACAAACAAGAGGAAGGGTTAAAACTTAATTGGGAGACTATATGCTGAAGCAGCAGATGCCTACCTACATGTTTTGTTCTGCAGGTGTGCTTTGAGGGCAATACCCTTTGGCAGAAAGGTGAAGAAAGTAGTTGAAAATAATGTCTTCAGCTGGCTGTTAAATTTTCTAAAGGTATTTGCCAAAACTGAAGACATAAAAGCACACAAGAATGTTGTGTAAAACTAAACTGATTTATTAAAATTTACATGATGTTTTTAAAAACAGAAATTTGGGGAGCTATTCTCAACTAATTGAAATGAATTGTTTATTTCCTGTTACACTAACGTGTATAAAAATCTGTGGTTTAGTGTCCAAATTAAGAATTATAGATTCACAGAATGGGTCAGGTTGGAAGGGACCACAGTGTTATCATCTCGTCCAACCTCCCTGCTCAGGCAGGGCCATCCCAGAGCTCATGGCACAGGATTGTGTCCAGACAGTTCTGGAATATGCCCGGTGAGGGAGACTCCACAGCCTCTGGCCAGTCTGTTCAGTGCTTGGGCACTGCACAGCAAAGAAGTCCTTCCTCATGTTCAGGTGGAACTTCCTGGGCATCAGTTTGTGCCTGTTCCTCTCGTCCCATTGCTGGGCACCACTGAGCAGAGCCTGGTCCCTGCTCTGAGCCCTCCCTGCAGATATTTAGAGAAATAGGCAAAATACTGTTGTTCACATTTTTTTATTAGTAATAGTAATGCTTTAGAAATTCATCAAGAAACATAAGGAAATCATGTGTACTTAGGGAAATGTATATTTTTCTTTCAGTATTTTATGAAGATACTATATTAGTTGGACTGTGAAAGACAATTTTTTAAAAAACTTTCTAAGATAGTTCAATATGGATCTAGGCATGCTTATAACAAACATAGTTCTGGTTCTGTTTAATAAAGTGTAACTTTTATTGTATATCACTTAATTTTACCAATTCAAGATTCAAAAGCAAGCATTAAGACCTTCTCCCAAAGAAGGCATCTTTACAGAATAATCTTTTTAACATGTCGCACTTAACAGATACATAGGTATATATATATATTTAAAAGTTCACATGCAATATAGCTTATGTGAGAATCTGTGGAGATAAATCCCATTTGGGAGCTTATGAAAGCTCTAAGTTCCTTTTGTGTGGATTTCTCTTTGGCACTTTGTATAATCATTAGTGAATCTTCTGCTATCTGAAGTATTTGTTGTATTTCACATTTAGAATAATGTATTGCAGACCTGGTGAATGTATATCTAGTTACATTTTTTTTTTTTCTTTTCAATGTAGGATTTTTCAAACTTTTAAGTATTCCACAATTGTCTCCATATTGGAAGCTGTTCAAGAAAGTGGACACTGTCCTAAAGAGTAAGAAACTTTTTTTTTTTTCTTTATTTTGAGGATTCCAGAGCAATCCAGTTGAGGAAAGATACACAGCTGTTTTGGATAGCCAAAACAGAATTTTAAATAGCATTTGTCTTATATGGTAGTAATAGGTGAATTAGGTTTCCTTTTTTACCGTTGAACTCTTACAGGTAGAATAAATTACTTGATAGCAAGTTTTCAGTTTTTCTTTTTTCAAATAATAAATTTTTGAATGCCTCTATTCAGTTAGTGTATATATTGTAAAACCTTTATGCTTTAACTTCATTTAGCCAACAAAGGACTTTTAAATAAGCAGAGATTTAGGAACAAAAAAATAGATTAAAATGTTGCATAGAACCAGACAGTTAAATAGTTTCAAACTCCATTCTAATTTCTGGATGTGAAGAGAACTTGTGCATGACAGGAGCTCTATTTGTATGATGGGATTTCCGGCACAGAAAAACAGAACATATAGAGCAAGTTTTCTGGCTGTTTTGATAAAAAATTCTTATCACTTCACATAGATGGTAAACAAAGATGGATGTATTTTAGCAGCTTTCCCCTAGGTATGTGTTTGGGTACATGCTTATCTCATATGAATTTTAGAAAAATACCTCTCTGCGTTGTATCTCTATTATTGCAGAGCAGAGACAATTTAGTTTAGCAACCTTGGAATAAGTCTTGGAAAGTTACTGAATAATAAAAGGAGGATAATGGTAGTAATTTAGGTACCAAATCACTACCAGATAATTTTTTTTTTTTTTTTTGTACTGGACCATTGCAGGATTTGGTAGCTGCTAGAACCAACTTATATCTTACACATATGTTACAGCATTGTTTCAAAGATGTAGGGAGAGGAAATAATTATGTTAGAATCTGCTGCTCAATACAGTAATAGATACTGTGCTATCTTCTAACCAAGTTTAAAGTTTGAACTACAGTAATAGTTTTGCAAAGGTGCTTGGCATCACAAAACTATATTGAGGGAAAGAGGAATCTCTGTATTGGAATTGGAGAATGTTTGGTGTCTTGGACACAGTAGTCATATTTTTGAAACGGAAAAACACACTGGTGTAGAATATCAGTTCATATACAGACTTTTTGTCTGTCTTTTAATGTTAGAGGGTAGATTTGTGTGCTTTTACACAGAGGCCCTAGAACCACCCCAATCCCCCATGCACATTTTCCTTTAAACTTAGTAATGTTTTGAAGCCTCTTTCAGATTAATAGAGAACCTCTTGAAATTGAGCTCCTCTACCTACTGTCAAGGCAAGGAATAGGATAAAGCTGTCATGCAGGCAATCTCCCTGAAAGGCAGTGTCAGTTCCCATTGAAGTCCATCTGTCAGTGTGGAACAGCACACTGCTGTTAAAAGACATGTCTAGGGCTACTCAGACTTGACAGGTTTAAAACCTAACCTCAAAACTTTTTGTTGTTGTTGTTGTTGGTTTTGAGTACTTACATTGTGTCTTAAAGTTGCCCTAAACCTTTTAGTATTGTGGCACAAACTACCCTTCATCCTTATAGGTTTGAAGACTTGGCTTATTTTTAGTGGTCCTACAAAATGGATATATACCTATTTACCAGACACCTACAAAATCATAGCTGCTAGTGACTGTTTATTAATTCTAGTGTTCTTGGTTTTATGATACCCAGTGAGTTTTTGAGTGTCAGGTATTGCATTTGGATGTACGCTTCTGAAGTTGGTTATTGCGTGACTTGTTTAATATGCTTCATTTTCAGGTCTCTGATGATGAGGTATCCATCTGGATTTAAAACACATCTCTGAGCTTCTTAATTCTTCATTAAAGAGATGTGTTCTATATTCATGGGTAAGAATATTTTTGATTTTGACTTGGGCCATTTTATTTAGGTATCTTGTGATGTATTTTTAATTTAGAAGATTTCAGCAACTTTTTTTTGTCTTAAAGGTTTATCAGGAACTTTTACAGTACAGGGTTCATTAGGTGCCTGTGATAGCTCTTAATTTTGACCCAAGCTAATAATTAAACTTCAGAATTCATATATGTAAGTATTAATGTTCTAATTAAATCACTAACTCTTAGTACTAGAGATGAGAAACAGTGGTATATAGGTAAAGAATTTATAAATTGGTCTGTGATTTGAGAGTAATTTTCTGATATATGAAGTTCCATAGGCTTTAATTGTGCATCTTGCCATACATCTTTTGAATTTGGAGTTGTGGAAAGAAAGTGATTCTAACTTGGAATGCAACCAAAAGCAAAGGGTCTGAATTTTGTGCAATCAAAACAAACAACACCACCTTTTCTCAATAACATAAACCTTATTTGGTCTGAAGAAACTTTGTGGTATTACACACACCTGCACTTCAAGACAGTAGGAAAAAAAAATCAGCCACAAAAGACTCTCTAGAAATTATGATTTTTTCAGGAAAGCTCTTGGTATTTTTAATTTTTGTTGGTCTCTAAAGAAAACAGCTAAGTTTACTTCATACATTACAGAATTTGTTATTATGTCTTCTCTCCATATATTAAGTACAGCTTGCTGAAATATCATTTTGAGGCTTCATAAATTTACCTTGAGTTAAAAATTAATGTTAACATGGATCTCTTAAAGAAGTATAGTAAGTAGCCTAAACATCTGCTGTGGGGCTTTTTGATACCATGTTGTTTTATACAGAGAGTTCTGTGATACACTTTCTCTTTGGGGTGGTTTTGCTCCATTTAACTTAAGCAAAGCTGTTCTCGTTAAAGAAGTTGTCCCATTCAGAGTGAAGGCAGACATGGCTGAGAATGGTAGAAATTTGTTTTCAGTTAGGGAATAAAAGAGTTTATATCTACTAAATGTTCTTTTTTAGTCTTCTGTATTACTGGGATTTTGAGGAAGTGATGTCCCTCTGTGCCTTTTAAATTTAACATGTACATTGATCTTTAAATCTATGATAGAACGTCATTTATATTGGCGCATCAGCGGGAAGTAACTTCTGTATTATTTAATTAACTCAGCTTTTTGAACTTGGCCAAAGCTTTAGTTAAAATTTGACAAGTGATGATAGTGTAATTGTCTTTTAATATTGGGAAGGGAATGTCTCTTATTTCTAAATATTGTGCAGAAGTGATCAGTTTTTTGAGTATCTGGGTTTTAGCATGCTGTATTACGCCTCTTTTGACACAGTATTCCATCTGCTAATAGATGGGCAAATCATAGCAAGCCACAAAGCTGTCATGCTGCTGCATGTTACATAGAATTTAGCAAGTACAGTGATTTTTCTCAGTCTCTCTGGCAGATTTCTTGTTTGTTATGCCTGGTTGCATTGCTTCCCTAAAAAGTCCCCAAAACTAAACTCTCTGCATGCATATAATGTAAAACTCTTCCCTAGTTATGACTCTCTCTGTTTACCCCTTCTGTGTCCTTTTCCTGTAATCTGGATTTCTCTTATGTCATGCTTTTATGACTTGTTTTAATTCCTCTTGCTTGCTAACTTGTCCCTAGCTTCTCTCCGAGATGGATTCTGTTGTTTGTCTGGATAGTGATCATTTCAACTTCTTTTGAGAAAAATGGCCACCAAAGTCACTGATTTCTCTTATCTTTGATACTGTCACACATCAGTCATGTCAAGCAGTGCTGCCTCGTGTAACAAAATGTGAAATTGTGGATATCATGGTAATGTGCTTAAGCTCCACCTGATTTACTTGCGTATAACTAGAGTAGCTTGTTTTCTGTTGTCACTTCAGCAAAAGGATCCAAAAATGCAATGAAATAAATATATAATGAAATAAAACACATCCAAATTTTTTATTATATTTCATTTTACTGCACCCCCACTTCATGTTTTGAGAGTGAAATTTGATATCCGTTCCCTTATGTTTTTGTATGAGTTCAGTCTTTTTTTGATGTATTCTGTAAAATAAATCTTGTTTTCTTTTTCTTCTGGTATAAGACAGACATGAAGTTTCCTTGAAGACTGTGGGTAAAAGTACTTCCCTGGTCAAAACCCAAGTTCTCTTTGCAGCAGAGTTGTGTTCAGGCTATCTATTAGTGGTATTCTTTACAGAAGAGGTTTGGGTTGTTGGTTGTTGGGGGTTTTTTGTTTTTGGGGTTTTTTTTGTCACTTCACAAGCTCCTCTTTACATAGAAGCTTTCTTCATAATAAGTTTACATTGGTCTAATTAGCTGGGAGAGGTTTCTTGTGTACCTAGCCTTCAGATTTCTCAGTTTGGAAGTTCATCTGTGCTTATCCAACTTGATTGGATCCTTGAAGTGAAGCTGACATCTTCAGGTTATATTTCCTATTTATACCTGCTAACATTTATTAGTTTTATAAAACCTTTGCATTTTAAAAGGGGAGTTCATATTATTTGTTCATTATTTCCTCTTTTGTTTTCTTTATCCTGGAAGGAAGTGGGAAAAACTAAGATGGAAAATGTTTCTTCGGTTTTGAGTCAAGAAGTAAATTTCTGTGAGGCCAGCTCTGAGTGTGCTGCAGTGATTCCAGCTGTTCTGCAGGCTTTTTTCCCTTTCCTTACTGTAAAGGGACACAGTCAGTAAAACATGAAGAGACTGTCTGGTGTATGTGTTTGTTTTATACGAGGTTGTTTTAGTCCTGTTGAGTAGTTAGTTCTAGGCTTCTATAATTAATAGCATGTACACTAGTTAATAATTGTACATCCTTTGTATCTATATTGTTAAAGATGGAAGAAACACCTCTTTTTTTTCCCCTCTATTTTTTCCAGTTAGCAAAAATTGACTGGACTCAGTATGTAAACTTACTGATACAGGCTTCAAATTTGAGATTTTTATCAGTAGTCCTTGATAGCCTGGAACATGACATTTTACCCATGGCTACCATAATTTCCATCTTATCTTTCCTCAGGTGGGGTTTCTTAAATTACATTTGTTCTGTGTCTATGTTATTTCTTCCTTGTACTTAATCTGAATTAGTTTTCTTCTGAGCTAAAATAGTTCTCTCCTGACTTATCTTTTGAGTTGAGATAAACTACGATGGGATATCATTATATTAACAATGTTATAACCCATGCCAGACCTTCTACCTGGATCCTGCTGTTTGTTTGTCATCTGTTGGAAGGTGTTCCATACTGGGAAAGTCATCATTATGTTGCTTTTAATCATAAGTAGACAAGTTAATCAGTGTTAGAAGATAATGAGGTCTAATTCATATTAATGCTTTCTTTATCTTGTGACTTTAGGAGATCTCAACTTTAAGCAATAACTTGCACCTGTATAATCTGGGATCCACGGCTGCTTTGCTGTGCTAAGCTGTCATCCGTCTATGCTTCTGTGACTTCTTTTTTATCATGCTTGTTCTCTTGCTCACTGACACACCAGTCCATACTTGATCAGTGTCTCTCAGGATGACACAGGGTCCATTTGTCCTATCTCTGTACAGACCAGAAGTTTCATATACTCAAATCCTAATGGAGGTTTGTGAATTTAAGTTTGGTTTTATTCTGACTATGGTTGCACTACCTTCAGTGGCCTAGGAGTATATGCAGCATGGGTTTTCATCAGCTTGCCAAAAAAGTACTTTGGGCTTAGTAGGTTCAGCATGAACCTTTTCCATCACAGAATATTTCAGATTTACAGGGTGTTCATTTCTGGATGGATCCTATACTCATTTTATTCTTAGGAAAATTCATTAATGAGGAATTGCAATTGAAAGTGAGCTTTAGTAGAAGGGTCAGGAATTAAAAGTTGTGGCTGGTTTCCCCCCCCCCCCCCCCTTTTTTTTTTTTTTTTTTTTTTTTCTCATTAAA
>VZTE01005381.1:1225940-1283968 GCA_013397775.1 Eulacestoma nigropectus | reverse complement strand
GGGGGGGGCAGGGTGAGAAACCCAGGGATTAGTATCACTTTTGAGGAGTGTGTGGGATATAAGCCAGGCAATGAAAAGTAGGTCTAATAAAACTTTCTGGTGCTGTGACTTTTGTGTTGTATTTGTTAGAACCTTTTCAGACTTGCTTCCATCTCACTGACATCACTTTTAGCACTTTGCTTTGTAACAAGGAATAGAGGGAAAGTTCTGAGATCTGTGGAGAGCCTTTAAAGTTTTAGGGGTTTGGTTTTGTTTCTATCATGGTGTGAAAACAAAGCAACTTTGCAGTATTTAAAATTTTAATGTTTTTCCTCTTTGAAATGAAACAGCCAGAAACCAGATAGTTATAAAATTGCATGGTTTGGTTTTTATTATTTTGGGGTATGCAATAAATTGTATAAATTGGATTCTGACCTTATCTGGTCAGACAGATGTTTTGTTTCCTTCAAAAACTGGTTGTGAACTAGTAGCTGTCAAACTGTTGAGGAATGTACAGATGGGGGATTGACAGAAGCAAACAATGTAGAAGCCTCTTTAAATCAGTGGAGTATGTAGTATGAACAGTAATGGAAAAGTATGGCAATTACTGAAGTGTTTCAGATCTGTCTTTTGACTTACTACAATTCTAAGAGGGGCTTTAGTTGTAATTCTCACTTCTATTCTTTGATCTTTCTTTAGAATTTCAAGTTCAAGATGAGTTGGTTCTGTTAGAGCTTTTTACAAATGTGTGCAGTTTAGCCAGGGAGGAAGAAGGTGGGGTAAAGGGGGAAGGAATTTTGATCTTCCTGAAACTGGTTGGCTTTAGGCTAGGAGTCAGGTGGGAAGGGATTTTGACAAGTTTCATATGTAGAAGTTAAGGTGAGCTTTTAATTTTTTAACAAGACACTGTTTCTTACTAGCTTTAGTGCATATTGGAGAAACAATTACTAGTGAATTTAATTTTTCTTTCCAACAGTTTCAGTTTGATAATGGTTGAGGTTTTCTCAGAAAGAATAACTTTATTTTGTGAAATAGTTAATGAACTGTAGGTCTTGGAATGGACCCAGCATTAGACAACCAAAGATCTTTAACTGTAGTTAGACTAAAGTAATTTAAATTAAGGAAGAACATTAAATACTTGTTTCAGTATTTGAGAGCAAGCATACTCATAACATTTTTACTCATATGGTTATTCTTTTGATGGAAATTAATTTAAAAATTAATACAATCTGTTTGGTGTAATAATGCTGCAGAATTAAAAAGACTGTCTTATGCTGCTACTACACTTTCTGCTGTAATTAGATTAGAATTGTAAATAAATTGCACCCTTAATTTTACATCATGCATTTTTCATCAGAGTTAGTTTGAGAACAGAAAGTAAAGTGGAGAAATGCTGAAGACTCATGTAGCCTTATCTTTGACTAATACAAGACTTCTCATCTTTTAACTCCACTTAAGACTAGTTTGAGTTTGCTAAGGCTAAATAATCTATTCACTTTTCAGAAGGATGAAAAAAGGCTTCAGCATTGTTTTACATCTTTAGAAGAAAATGCAAGTTGAAAAGATAATATGGAGTATAAACTGTTGGAAAGATAATGTGAAGTATAAACTGTCCTAAGAGAAGTTTACAGCTGTCTCATTGTGCATGTTATGTTGTCAGAAGTGTCCTAATGTCTTCTGGCTGCACACATGAAAGCAGAGGAATTGAGATTAAAAATAATATGAAAATGAAAAATATACTGATGAAAAATATTTCATTAATAATATAAAGTGCTATAGGATGAGGTGATAGACTTAGTTCTTAAATCACGTAATTAATTATTTTCCTTTTTGTGACTAAAAGTTTGGCACCTAACTTGACAATTCAGTGTATTCATGAATTTGTGTATAAACTGACTTGAAACATGCAAGTTGTTTTTATGCCCGCAAGCCTGAGCTGTCCTACCCCTTCTTTTATAGAAACAGATGACACTAATTTTTTTGAAAGAATTTGTCTCGCCTTTGTTGAAAGTTTGGCCAAGTCTGAACCTCGTAGATGATTGCCTGGGTGGTGTTGTACCTCAGGACATCTGTATATATCAGAATGGCATAAGCTCATATATAAGCATATCATCGGAGAGGGAATTAACTCTCACTAGATCCAAGTCCAGATTTATGTGCTGCTGAGATGTCCTGAATTGTCACAGGCCGTTCATATCTGACTGTGGTGTCAGATGGCACTTCTATAACAATTCTAAATTCATTGTAGACATGTATCCCTTGGATTACTCCACTTGTAAAACTCTTATCCTGCCATTGGTTGCTGTTCTACTCGTATATACAATCTTGGACTGTGAAGTTTTTATGGGAGAAACACACAGTAAGCAGTGATGTGCTTTCCTGGCTAACTGTGAGATCTAAAACCAGACAGCTACTTGATATACGTGCAGTTATGGAAGATGTATCAAAATCAAGGATATAGTATTTGTGAGTATATATATATACACACACTATATTGTAGAGCTATAGTATAGTATTAGAATGTATTTCTTACATTCTGTATGGTTAATTTTAAGTAAGCCTGTAATGAGGAATATTTTAAATTAACGAATTGATCATACTATATAGAAGCTCTTTGTAGAAGAGACTGGCTATTTTGCATAGTAAGTTTATAGGTTATGGCTCCTAAGTGTTGGTGCAGTACAAGATTTTAAAATTATGGTGCTGCTATATGCATGTCGCTTGGGAAGCAGTGCAATATTCAGTGAGACTGAGCATAGTAAAATACACATCTCAAAATCTGTCCTACTTTGCATCATGTCACATCTTTGCATCAAGTCAAAGGTTGGACTTGATTTTGGGAGTCTTTTCCAACCTTAATGATTCTATGATTGGAAATCTAGACGTCTGTTCCAGTAAGCATTTGGGTTCATTACAAATCATATCTTGTCATTTTGATATGTAAAAAACCTTCATACCTCTAAGAACAACCCACAGATCAAAAAAGCCCTAAATGCTTATTCTTCCTAAAGTGCTTAATAATGCTGGTATAGCTCCCATTAAGCATATTCACTGTATTTATATTGTTCCTTTAATTAGGGTCAATTTTATGGGTGACATCATATTAACAAATGTAAATCTTTGTCTGAAGTTTCTTTTTAGGCATTTCTACAAGTTGTATGCACTGGATTTAGTTTTCTGTGCCTCAAGAACACTTTTTACCTTCCTCATAGGAACTTAAATCCTGTACCACAATGAGGCAGCAGAATTCCCAGCACCTAGTAAGTTTATCATCTATGATGAAGTAATGAAAGCAATCCCTCCACTGACCACCTTTGTGCAATATTTTGCAGTTTTTTTGCTTTATTTCTGTGATTTGAGAAAAATCTGCACAGACAGGTGGCAGTGACCATGGCAAAGCTGTGTCAAATGCCCACAGTTAATAAGAAGAGTAGGGCAGCATCTCTGAGCCTAAGTAGTGAAGTTCCTGGAATGAAATTCTAAATTATAGCTGTATAGAAAATGTTTTCATTATTAATCTATGGCTTTTTGCCAATAACATATTACTCATTAAAAGAGCAATGTTTCGATGACTTTATTTAGAGTTGAATGTGTATGAAGCGCTTGCATTTGTATATATTATATATGTTTTATATAAACCTTTTATACATTTTACTTTTTAAAATTGCAAATTGCATAGGTTGGGGAAAGAAAGTATATGTTTTTAAGATAAATTTGTAACACATTTACTGATGAGTATAATTTTTATTGTCTCCATTTTCATTTCCCCTGTTTTGGCTTTCAAAATAAAACTGTGTAGGTAAGGGCAAGACAAAAATTGCTGGGCTTTTCAGAACAGTGAAAATGTGCCAAAGTATCTGTTTTACAGTTTTAAAAGCTTTATGAGTTTGTTAGTAATTACTGTTGAGTAGAATTAAATTTTTTCACAATTTTTTGGATCTTTTCGCTATCACAAATGCTTTTCTTAAACCTTTCTTTAGAAGGTCTCTCTCAACCTTCATCACTTGTCAAATAACTGGGCTGCCCAATTCTTTGTGTACGTTTCCTCTTTAAAATTAAGTACTTGCTGTTATGATGATTGTCATAATATAATAATATATTTTTTCCTGAGATAATTGCACACTCATTAAATAACTGCTATAATTGTCTTTGAAATGTGCCAAAAAAAAGAAGCATTTTTGTAAAAAGTAGTTAACAGATGGCTGGCATAGGAAGAAAGCTTCTGGCTGGGTCAAACTGCAGGAGTAAAATAGCAAGGTGAGACTAGTTGATAAAAATAAGTTAAATTGATACTATTTTTTTAATGATAATGCAGGGTAAGTGTGGTTGAATAATGTAAATAACTATTTGGAAATAGGTGTCTTGTTGACACTAAAAAACTATAAAGCAATTCATTAATGTGAGAGTACTGATATAATTGTGCAGCCTGGAAGAAGTGGCACCTAATTACAGAGAAAAGAGAAAACAAAATCCATGTTTAATTGTCTTTTAAAGACAGCAACCCATTCTATAGGCAGTTAAAGCTGTAGTTCAATATAGGCCTGAACTATAATAAATAATGGGGCAAAAAACAGTTTAAGGAAAAAGGCTCCTATTCTTTCACTTTGTGTTGTGTTACTGCAACGTTTGGGCTATGAACTGAACTGGGAAACTCCTTCGGGTACAGAGAAACTTTGCACTTTTTTTGTCAAAGGTGTTTTTCCGGAATACAAGGCCTGGTTTAGTTCTCTCAGTTGCCCAGGATCATGTTCCATACAAACAGTGGAGGGGAGCTTGTCATGGCACACAAATATCTGAAGGTGTCGAGAGCACGGGGCCAGGCTCATTCCAGTGGTGCCCAGCAACAGGACAAGGGGCACAAACGGAAACACAGGAGCTTCCATCTAAATATGAGGAAAAACTACTTTACTGTGAGGGTGACAGAGCTCTGGAACAGGCTGCCCAGAGAGTTTCTGGAGTCTCCTTCTGTTCAAGAACTGTCTGGACACCGTCCTTTGCAACCTGCCCTAGGGGGTTGAACTACATGATCTCCAGAGGTCCCTTCCAACCTCAGCCATTCTGTGATTCTAGAAGAATGAGTGAGATGCATTATTTTCTGCAGTACAGGCAAAATAATTGTGCGTGGGCCTGCAACCTTAAATGCAAAGAGAGTGCAAGTGGACTGACTCCTTGTGAGACTGTCCATTGGCTCCAGTAACCGCTAATCTGCTTTAACTAACGCTATTATCTAAACTCTGCATTTTTGAGTGGCTTCGAACATACCGTTGCCTGTTAAACTTCCAGAGCAGCATTTTATCTTGAGACATTTTGTAGAAAATCAACACTTTATGAAGTGTTAGTGAAGTGTTATTACTGAAAGAGAAGCAGAACTTGTAAAGATGTTAACCAGTAATGTGATTTTGAAGCCAGAAAATCCGAAGTACATTTGGAATTCATGTGGCTTTTGTCCAGGTGTCTGTGTGTTTTGTGCACTCAGGTTTTGCAATATCTTTTAGATATTATGTTAATTCTAAATATATAGATAGATCAAAGTAATTTCCAGCACTTTGCCTATTAAACAGCCTCCTACATCTGGAGAGGTATTGTTTTCTTTGTTTATTATCAGGTTAAAAAAATTTGCTCAATTTCCTGGTTACACAGATTTCTAAGAGAGTGTTTATCATCAGGTGTTGAGTGGATTGAATTTGGGAACTCTTAAGGCTAATAAATATAAATTAGTGGGTTTCTTAGGATGATGAGACTGAGAATTCTAATGCTGATTTGAGTAAGCATGATAAATGAAGCTAGGAATGTAGCTTTAGGATAGAAAAGATGACAAGTCTTACATTTTTGAAAGCTGTGTAATTTGTAGCAGAGATTGATTTTTCTTTCATAAATGTGGCAGGTTTTCTTTTATGTGGATTATTTGGCTTGCATTTGTACTTACTTGAGTTTTTTGTTCCCTTGATATCTTACTGTGAAGGCAAGCATTTTCATTTATATCTCCTGAAATTGTTCCCATCTTTTACATACTGCCTGCTCAGGAGTTAGCCCGTATTTGAAAATAATTTCAATGTTAGTAGCATATCATATATGTGCACATAATGCTGTTGAGCAGCATATTGAACTGCATACCAGAATTAGTTTCATAGATGGGTAGGAAGGCCTCTTTTAAGAGATATTCATGACCTCATAATTTAGTTTTAGTTTTTATCTTGGAAAGAAAAGAGAAGTTAGCCTTCATGTTAAAGAAGACATTGCAAATTGTGGTTCTGAGATTTTTGTGTATTTTCTTAGAGTTAAAAACATTATTCCAAAGACAGCCCTACTGATAGGTTTTTAAAATAATCTTAAGTAATCTTAAAAGGAATTGTTTCACTGTACCTTTTTTTTAATGAGTAGCACAATACAGAGATTTCTTTAAGAGTCTTTTAAGCAAAGCCACAAGAAAAGCATAGCTCTTTGAGACTTGCAACGTGCTATGGGTTACAGTACCTGTTTGTATTCCTCAGAAGGGTAAGAAGATGCTGTACATGTGCATTGTTTCTTATCTTTAACTCATTGCAGTAGTTGTCCATGAAGCCTAGGTATGGCTCAGCCTGATGTGTAAACTTTGTTGTAGCAAGAACTTTGGTTCTTAAAACTCTTAAAAGCAGAAACCAGCTGTTAGAGAACCCAAGCTGTCACAGGGAAGGCAGGTAAATTATTTAAGAAACATCTGAGTGACAAAACCAGACATGTCTTACTGTCTTCGAGTTCAGTAAGAACAATTTTTAAAATAGATTAGGCAAATTTATTTTGATGTGTCTGTATTGTAGCTCCTATTTATATCATCCTTTAGAGGATTCTTTGACGTGCAATCATGCAACGTTTGAAATCTGATCAACTCCCGACACTACACGAGAGATGTGTTTTATGGTGCCAGCCCAGTGTGCTTTCTGACTTAATGTGGTTTGATTGCAAATGTGTACAGGCTTTGAGTGATTTTAGGAGATTTCAGAAATGGTGACTCAACCTTGCTTGTTGGGGACAGAGGTACAAAGGGGCTCCTGCTCATGACCATGCTTGGGGGATACCCTTGGCAGCACACTGTGGTCTCTACCCAGGCTGTCACTCTGCTCTGTGTTGGTGGCAGTTTCTGCTGACTTCAGCTCCGCTAAAGATAAGAATTTCTCTTTTCTTGACCTTTACAGTGGATCTAGTCCTGCCTCTTTTGCTAGTAGCCAGACTCACTTGATAGAAGCATAACCATAGCAGTAATTTTTCGAGACCTGTCTTGCAACCTTTTCTGTTTGATCCTTACCAAAAGTTATTTTATGGTTATTCCTATGAAGCTCTTGGATGCTATGTTCTTTCTCTAGAAATTTTATAGGAGACTTTTGAGGAAAAAACAGTTTGGTTTTTTGCTTTTTCGGTTTCATTTGCCTGAAATCAAACTGTTATTCCCCAGTAGTATCCTCTCACTTGGGACTTTCTATTTTTGAATCATCACCCTTTTTGATAAATTCCTTTTCTTTAGGCATCTTGTTTTATTCCTTAACTAGGGGGAAGGATTTTCTTCATGAATATTTAATTAAGAAAACTAGATTCAAGGGAAGTGGTTTGATTAGGTTAGCATAAATGCTAAAGGACTCTTTTGCATTGAAGATTCTGGCATATAAAGCTGCTAAAGTAGTTCATTGAAGCTGAAACAAAAAATATCTAAGTTAGTTTGAACTGAAGTGGAAGAAATATGCCCCCTCTTTGATTTAAATAGAAATATGCTGTGCAGTCAGTACTGATATTAGTGACTCCCCAGCTGTTGATGTTAAAAATAATTTTCCCAGTTTCTGTCATATATATTTTAGTGTTAAGTGCTGGGTTTTTTTAATCTCACTGAAATTATGAATGTTGAAAACATTTTGGATACTCTGTAAGGTACCGAGTAATACTATAAAAAAAAGAAACTGAACATGAGAAAGTAACTTTCTCAGTGGCACACAAAAGTGGTGGCCATATAGAACATGGGTGGGTAAGTGACAACTTGTGAACATTCAGCTTAATTTTGAGTTTGTTGCAATTTTGTTTTCTGTTCTGAAGACTTTTGCAGTCAATTCTTTGTTATTTTATCTTTAAATCCTCATTTTAAAAGATTTTGTGACCTTAAATTAGAGCAGTTTCAGTTAATGTTATGTTTTTCTGGAGTTTAAAAGGTCATTAAAAAATTTTGGGGATAGAAGCTATCTGGCTTTTACATGTTAAATACATTTTTCCAGTTGTAAAATCAGGCATGTCTATGTGTGAGTGTTCCAGATGAGGCAAACTCATATCTGTACCTTCCAAAAAGGTGTTGGATGATGTTAGATTTCAGTGGATTTAGAGCTTTATCTGGGGATTTTGAACCCTAATGACTACTCTCTTTAAAAGAGAAATATCTGTTTGATTTTTCTTGTCCATAACTATTTGGTAAAGTATTTTACAGATTTATTTCCAGATGCCCACATAAGACTTGTTTCAAACAGTGAACTGAAACCTGACTTGCCTTTTATAGAGTAGAGAGTTTAGTCAACTCTGTTTTTTAAGGAATCAAGTAATTGCAAAATTTGTAAGGTTAAGATTAGGCAAGAATGCAAGAAAGAAACAGAAGGTTTTTCTAGACCATTTTGACCCTTAGAATAGATTAAAGTAGAAAATCTGAAGGTAGAGGTATGGCATGACTGTGAATTTGGTCTGAGCATAGTAACTCAATGGTGCATCCACCAGGTGCCTTGAATATGATAATTACATTTTTTTTATAGACAGGAGCCCATGGTTTTCTCATGGTAAGTGCAGTGATACTGCTGGTGGGGATCCCACCCCGTAGTGCACCACGAGGTGTGCACTGCATCAGGCTTAGACCAATGCAAGTTCTGAGTATTCCTGGCCGTGCATGTGAAAAAGAGCACTGAGAAGTTTTGCTGAGGCAGTGGGTTTTGTTGGCATTGTCTGCCATTTTCCAAATAGCTCTTACATTACAGACTGGAACCCAAGAGAAGTGGGTACATGATGGGCACAGAACACCAAGCCACTGCAAACTGAAACACATTAAATGCAGCAGCTTGGCAGAGCAAGCAGGATGAAGCTGTCAAGTTCTTTCATTTCCTGGCAATTTAATATGCTCCATTACATAGTGCCTCCTTTAAGAGTTACAGTGCAAATTATACACAGGTTTTTATACCAACACTAAATATTGAGAAAAAAATTCTAATTATATTTGGCACTGAGCCCCAAAATACTTCCTTCAAACAATCTCTTCCAAATGGAAGCAAAATGTGTGCTACAGACTCATTCTGTAACTTCCGATGCTGCTTCTGCAGCATGCCCAGGTTAGCAGCTGCTTACATGGATGTGGCTTGATCTTCCTCCCATGAATCATAGGGCAGGTCACTGGTTAAGAAGTTGCTACTAATGACAACTATGGTATCCTCACTGTATTAGTGGCAAAACACGATTAGTGATATTACTGGGTTCTGTAGCATTGAGATGTGAAACAACACCCCAGAGAGAGTGTGACGTGCCAACAGGTGCATGTTTCATCTTAGAAACATGACTAGTTTAAGGTTGCTGACCTTTCCGTTAGTGTTTTCATTTCCACAGAAATTTAAAATTTGGCTATAAGCATGGTGCTAAATGCCTTGTGAAGCATAAATCACATTCACATCCCAAATCACAGATGTATGTTCTGAAGTGACTGTTACACAGATGAAAACTGTTGTCTGGCCACAGTGCTGTAATTGGTAGCCATTCATTTACCAACATTATAGATAACAAGAATGGAAGATGAAAAAGATAAGACTCTCACCTGATATCTTTTTCTTTTTTTTTTTTTTTTTTTAAATCTATCCGTAACATGTGTATTGTAATTTGGGTTAGGTTTCATTTATGTATGTCTTGAAATTCTGTATCCCTTAAACACTGAGACATTCATTAGCAGTGATAATAAGCTAGAAAAAGAAGCAAGTGTATTATCAGCATATTGAAAGAACCGCAATTTGGAATGCTTCATTGGCTCTCTTAAGAGTTCCATATATGTACCAAAGAGAATGGAAAAATGATAGAACCCCACAGTTCTTCATTTGCCAGTGCTCTTGGCTTTGTGAAGTAATCCCAGCATATGGTGTGGGGCAACTGTTGAACAAGAAAATAAAAAGCAGTTCAGAAGGAACTCTGGAGGGAGTTCTCTCTGGAGAAAAGAAACCCTGTTGCATATTTAGGTGATCTTCCCATGAGTTGTGCAGGAGTAGCTTTCTTAACTGAAAATCTCATTTCAGTGTATTGTCTGAAGAAAACTACATCTTTTGCTGGGATTGCCATGCAGCAAAGGAGATGCCTTTCTGCATATATGTGGGGTGACACACATTGATATTATAAGTAATCTTCTACGGATGGACTCTGTCAAGGCTGTGAGTTTTTGGTTTTTTTAACAGATATACTTTTTAATTACAAATCCACCATTAAAAAATCACTAAAGGAGTTATTTTTGCAGACTGTTCTAAAAGAAAAAAGTTCAGAGTGCTAGAATGGAATTCAGAAGTCACTGAGTTGAATTCATGCTTTGGGGGTTTTTAAAAGTTGCATTCCTAAATACAATTTTGTAATTCAAATGAGGAATGGATATACCTTTAAGATTTTTCACTGTAGTGGGTTAAAAGCAACTGCAGTTTTAAAATTTTCATGTGATTATAATGTGAAAAAATGAGAAGCTAATTTAGACAAACTCCCCAAACTATTGATTATTTTAAGTCATGCAATTTATTTATTTGTACCATGGTTCTGATATTAATACTATTTTGGTGATTTGACATGCACAAAGAGATGCCTTGTTTAGTAATAAACATGAACAAAGGTGATGTGGTAATGCATGAAGATCAAGTTTCCAGGTGGCTAATTTTAGCTGCTTTTAGTGCAGTTGATGTCAAGGTCATCTCGATTTCTTTGACCTGGTAGACTGTCAAGAACTTGTTATGCTCTCAAGGCAAACAGTACTTGGTCTGAGCATCATCCTGTAGGTGTGTACTGCTACCAGTAGGAGTGAAAGAATCACTCAAGGCATTGCAGATGTAAACCTTAGCTTTCTGTTGTTAGACTCATTAGGGTCATAATTTAGCTTAGTGGTAGCTCATCTAAGTGGTCAGTAGATCCACAAGTGAAAAACATTATTTCAATAAAGTGCCTTGTATAATTCAATCACAAATGTGTGACTTGTTAAAATTTCAGAGAAAAGCATTGTCAGTTCTTAGAATATATCAAGAATGGGTGCGACTGAGGAGAGATACTTAGTCTGAAAGGGTTTGTGCACACACAGAATTGAAAGTAATGCTACTCTATTGTGAATGGCCATACCTACTGCAGGAAAGGTGTTCTTACGGTGGAAGCCATGTTTTACTATTGGAACAGATAAGGCAGGATTTGAGAGGGTTTTCTTGGAGGTAGAAGTAGTTTCAGTGTTAAACTCACCTTCTCCTTGGGGCTTCCTTTGTAGTGATATGCAGAGGATGTGAAGGAATTATTTGTTGTGGAGAAAATAAAAATGGGTTTAGGCTTTAGAGGAGAAAAACCTGACGTCTGTAAGTGTTGAGGATGGTGGTTTGTCCTTGCTGGGGGAAGGACTGTTATGCCAGTGAAGGTCTTCATATGCACGTCCTATGCAACCACAACAAAGTGTTGGAGGAAATGCCCTTCTATGAAAAGCCTCCTCAGCTGAGTACTGCTGGCTATTGGAAAGATGCTGTCATGATTCTGCTTCTTGATACTGCCTGGTAACTTGACTGCTTTTACATTAGTTTAACTAAGAAATCATTCAGATGTGTGTAGGGTACCTTCTACTCCTGTGAGACAGCATGTCAAATTCCCTTGAATAGTGCCAAAAAGATGCTCCCCTGGCTGTGAATCAGGGCATGTGTGGGGAATTCTACAGCTGTTGTCTGATCTGTTCCCCGAGTATTCTTCCGGGCTAGCTCTGCGGTGTGAGCACCACCAGGGCCCATACCTGCTGCTGCTAATGGCTTTTGCAGGCAGCAGCAGTAGTGTGAATTTGAGGTGATTCCTGCCAATTTCCCTGCTGCCCACAGGATTGCGTGGAGCAGCAGGGAACTGACAGGAGGCTGGTTCGCTGCACTCGGCTGCTGCTTGGCAAAGCCATTAGCAGCAGCAGATACCCTGGAGCTCCCTCTGTGCAGATTCAAGACAACATTGCATTGCTTTGCATTCACTCATATTTGGATGATTATCTGTGCAATTGTGAGAAGTACAAACCTATTTTTCCAAATAAAATGTTGAGTTTTTAAGTATGTGGTGGCCTGAGGGTTTTCCTTTCCACCTTCTCCTATATGTTTGTAATTTAAAAATTTATTTCTTATTCTAGATGGAATAGGTTTGTAAGCCATTGGTGAGAGGATATATTCCTTTAGGATGTTTATCTGCGTTCTGTCTTACTGAGGGGGAGGGAACATCTACCCTTTTTGTAGATGCTGTGTAGCTTTTGAAATGGTTTTCAGTGTGCATGATGATTTATAACTGTTCAATCATTTTGTAGCTGTGCATATTTTTGAATCATGAAATTATTACCAGAATAAAAGACCTCTGCGGAATTAAATGGCTTTTGTTACTAAGTACACAGAAATCCTGTCCTCTGTAGTGCAAGTGTGTTTCACGTTCTAATCTCAAAACACTTGTGTTGTTTTCCAGTTTTGGTTTTTGTGACAATGGTGACTTTCTTGATGAAGGTTTCATTACAGATTTATTTAGCTTAGAATGGCTGGCTGGTGCCTTCCTGCATCTTCATGAATGTAATTTCCATATGGTTAGAAATGTCATAGCAAAATTTTAAAAAGCCATGGTCTGGGATTTCTAACAAATAGCTTAATGTTTGTGCAGTGCAGGAGACAGAACTCGGAAGGGATAGTACAGAGCAAGACGCAGAGGGTCAGCCTGAGGAATTATAACATAGAGGAGCCTCGTCCAGCATACTCACAGTTCTACAGTAAGAGTGGAGTTAATGTTGTTGAGGAATAAACTGGGAAGCAGCTTTGAGCTCTGAGAAAATGTAGCAAAGAAACTTTGTTTTAAATGAATAAAATATCTAGGAAGAGACCGTAAAAGGCTTCATGAAAAAGCCACCACTTCTGTATTGCCTACTTAATTATTAAGCATTATTTATTTGTTTCTTAATGGCCCAGGAATGTTCAAGAACAGACCAATATAACAGTACTGGATTTAGTAGCATTTGGCTTAGAGGGGAAATCATACCAAGGGTATATTAGGAGTATTTTTTTTTTTTGTTTAGCTGATCTCAAAATGTAAAATAATTGGTTATTTACAATTTTTACTAAGATATGAAATAATAACCCTAAATAATAAATCCTTGTAATTTACTATAGTTACTGTAAGCATAATGTAGAAACATCTTGGCTAGAGTTCTCAAAAGTAAAATTAAAATGTAGTAATTGTCCTTGTGATGTTGCTGCATATTTACAGAAATATCCTTAAATTTAAGTGGTATTGTTAAGAAAATAATCCATTTAAAGTATTATTGTTTCCACTGGACAAGGAACTTAATTTTGAAAATAATCTTAAATAGAAGTGAAATTATCTTTTAGAGCAATGACTAATTTTAACAATCTCAAAATCCTTGCCATATTTTACATTTTCTATGTAAAAACATATATCTTGCAAAATAAAGGTATATGTATACATAGAGCAAAACAGAAATCAGGTCCTGATCTTTCTTCATTCTTCTTGAGTGGGCTTTTGAGAATCAAGGGTATTGCTAGGATGGAGCTACGCTGTCAAAAGCTGCTGGGTTTTTTTTAATAACCTTGCAAAAACCCCACTCTTCTTTTTGTTTTTATTTGATATGTTCACAATACGTATTTTTAAACTTGTCTGATTTGTTTAAAATAGCACTTTAACCCAAGCTGGGAATGAAGAGGCGCTTACCAGAGAGCCGTGTCCCGAGGAGGTCTCCACCGCAGGGTCCCGCAGGTCTGGGCAGGGGCAGAGGGATAAAACGGAGGAGTTCTTCCATTTTCTGTAGGAAGCAGGGAAGCCTGTCAGCAAATGATTATAGTCACTGTTGCCATCTTATAGCAATGAAGTAAATTCAAGAAAAATATTAATTTAAAAAAAAAATCAAAAAGTATATTGGAGAGCAAAATCTGTTTGTGAGGCCACCGGCTCAGCTTCGGCCGCTGTCCCCCCGTGCCCTCCCCCGGGGCTGGAGCCGCAGGGTTGCAGTGCAGCGAGGTCCAGGACGGAGCAGCGCCCGGTTCCCACGGTTTTCCACGGGAGCGAGCAGCGGCTGTGGGCGGCGCTGCGGGCGGGGAGCGGGAAGGGTTAAAGCCGATCCCCGCGGGGGTTAAACGCGGAGCCTAATGGAATAATGACGGGTAGCACCATCTGCTGGCCTAGTTCCGCGGGGAGCGGGTCTAACCAGCGCTAATATTGGCGCTGATGCCTTTTGATGCTTTGTGCGTTTCTTTCCGCGCTTTGTTGGGATCCGGCGGTCCGCGCACGGCGGGGCCGGGCCGGGCCAGGGGCGGCGGGTGCGCGCCGGGCAGGGCGCGGGGATGCTGCTGAAGCGAACGAGCGCTCGGGGAGGGCTCTGCGCGGCCCGGCTGCCGCTCGCTAAATAGGCCATTTAGCAATCTTCTCCCCATGCTTTTCTCCTGAGCACTGCCGGGGGTGCTGGAAAAGCGGAGGGCAAGTCTTTGTCTGACGCCAAAAATGTCTTCAGTGAAGAGGCCAAGAGGAAGGGTAAGTGAGAGCCTGAATGAGTGGGAGGAGGAGGGGTTCTTTGGGCTAAAAGGCTAATGGGATTGAATAACCTTCCTTATTACTGGCTGCTGCTGCGGGAGCCGCATCGCCATCTTGAGCTGTTCCCGAGCTGGGTCCGGCTGTTTGTTCCAGCCCCGGGGCTTTAAGGTGGCATCGGGAGCGGCCCCATCCCTGCCTCCCGCCCCCGCCGCCCATGAGGCACCTATAGAACATGTATCCCGGGAAGTGCACGGGGTTTGGCCAGAAAATGTGTTCGGAAATTCCTGGTGGCTTTTCTTCCTGCTCTAGGCAGAGACGCATTTACGGGTGAGAACGTAACATAACTGTTATCTGCTGGGGTTTTGTGTTTGAATAGGAAATTCTTTCCATTCCTCAAAGGGGGAGGGGAGGAAAGCAAAAACATGTCTTCTGGCTGGCTGCAGGAGAGGCTCATCAGCCCCGTAAACAATTCTGCGTCCATGAAACGGGCATTAAAAACCCGAAAAATAAAAAAAACAAGTTACGTCTTTTATCCAAGGCATGGAGTGTATGTTGATCTAAATAAAAGAAACGCTGCTTTCTGGTCCGTTTATGGATATAGAGCTGTGTAATTTTAGTTTTGGTTTTATCTTTTGTCTGTTTCTTAATCTTGGTGTTGTTCAAGCATCTGTTGTGTTCATCACCGAGTTAGTCCTGTAGATCATTCGTCTGCTTTAAGGTAACTGTGATCCTGGTATCCTACCAAAGGCAGAACACTGGTGCTGGTACCTTCAGGAGCTCCTCGCTTTTTCATATTTTACTGAAGGTGTTGGAGGTGTGTGTCAAATGTATGGGAATGCTGCAGAGGTTAAGGATTGCTTTCTTTTAATTACAGAGGTGGAGAGAAGGCTGAGAGAATTTCAGAAGGATATTTTTTACTGACTTTGAGTACTTGGATTGGTTGTTTAAAACAAACGATGTAGTTATTTTGAAACCCACGCCATTCTGTGGTATAAACTGAATTGCTCATTTTTTGTGTCCACATAAGTGCCCGGAAGTTACATTTTTTAAAAATGCATGTCCATATCAAAAATGTTTGTACTTTTTCTTTATATTTTTAAAGTAAGGGGGTTTAATGTACTTTTTGTTTCTTGCTGCAGCCTCCTTCTTCCAAGAAGACGACTGATGGTTCAGGATCATATACTAAGCTGCAGAATACCCAGGTGAGGGCAATGTCTGAAAAGAAGCAGAAGAAAAAAACAGACTCGGAAAGTAAACAAGAGAAGGCAAATCGAATAATATCTGAAGCAATTGCAAAGGCAAAAGAGAGAGGAGAGAGAAACATTCCACGAGTAATGAGCCCTGAAAACTTCCCCAGTGTTTCCGCTGAAGGAAAAGAGGAAAAGAAGGGTAGAAAAGTTAAATCCAAACCAAAGGATAAGGAGAGCAAAAAGCCGAAAACTGGTTCCTCATCCAAAATTAAAGAGAAAACAAAAATTGGGTAAGTAGATTAAAACATTGTCTTCTCTTCAGGCTGTAAATCCTTGATTAAAATGGAAACTGCTTACTGATAATAAAATGTTCTCCTCCACTGCCTACACAAAATTCTTCCTGATTAAGTCCATGTGTGGACTCTCTCATTCAGGAACAAGAATGCTCTGTTTTCTCTTTAGATAAAATTGCTGTAGGAGTGTCCTTTTGAAAGGAATTATTTTAAATTAATTTTCAAAAATATTCTGTGCTCACTTTGAAGCATAGACCCAAGTATCTTTTAGCTAGTGTTGTAGTCAGTTCTGACTCCAAGCTAAGTTTTTCTGGATTATAAATGCTGTCTTTATCAATTTTGGCATGTAGCTTCAATACAGTGTGCTTGATAAACTGCACGGGGAGAAATTGGAAGTTAAATGAACTTGTAAGCAGGAGAATATTCTTAGAGATACCATGTGTATCAAAAGTAAAGCACATACTGGAAAAATTAAGTTCTAAGACCTCTGTAGTCTTTGATCATATCAGTTTAATCTGCCGTCTTAAAAATTGTGCAGTCACCTGGGTCAAGTTGGGTGGATACCCTGGGGTGAGGAGCTTTTGGAAGGCTTTAGGTGTTAGGATGCTCCAGGGGCTTCAGGAGCTTGCTCATCTTGGGGCTCCAGAGCTAACCTACGTTGCCTGTTTACTCTTAAGGGAAAATGTGTGATTTCCAATGTTAAGTGCGTCAGTCAGAACTTGAAATGGAAATCTTAGCGACAGTCTGATTTTTATTTTTTAAAAATCCATGCTCTTTTTGCGGTAGCAGAAATATTAACTGGCATATCTCTCAAATTTAAATGTCTCATATACATATGTATATTTTCATGTATGGAGCAGAAATGAATGTTCTTTTAATTGGCCTGTTTCTCTGCATTTTCTTTTTTTTCTTCTAGAGATCAGTGCTTTTCTTACATGTTTGAAGTAAATAATTTTGGGTAGTTATCCTGTAGTATGAAGGCTACTGCTCTATACTCAACTTCATTCTTAACATGAACTTTCATGGTGTTAATTTCTTTCTGTACTATATATGAGTTGGCATGTGATGCTGTGTAAATGCACTGAGTAGTGCTTCCTTTTCTTTTTTTTTCCATCTAGTTTAAGGTGGGATTTTGGATGTGTACTTCCAAAGTTGATTTCACTTTCATGTTTCTGAATTTGCTCATGTTCTATGACAAACATTTTGTGGGTCTATCTAATCAGAAAACTTACAAACTGTTGTTTAGGTAGTGTCAGTTTCATGAAGCTTTGTGGTTTGTCCTTAGTGTGCTTTTTATTCATTCTTTTGGATAATTGACAAAACCTGCCAGAATATCATCCTTATGATATACTACATAGTTGCCATAATATTTTTACTGTTTTTAAGTGAACAAAAAAAAAGAGTAGTAAACTGTTACCTACAGTTTATGATTCTGCACTCAGTTTTGTCTTGGTGAAATGCTTTGCTGTGCATACTCAGGATCAGCTTTCAGGATTTCATCAGACGGCGTCAGTTGAGAATGAGACATTTCTCAAACTGTGTTTTTAACCATGGTGTTTCTGTTTGATGCAAAGTACATGCAAGCTGCTAGAGGAGCTCCCATTTAATTATGGTCAATGTTTCATAATTTTGCATTGAGCTGTGAAGGTTTGCCTCCCCATTATTTACCAGTTTAATCAACTAATGCCCCGGTAGCACTCTGCTAACTTAATCATGCTGCCAGGTATTGCTTTAATTATATGGGATACACCCTTAAAGATGTAGCAGTCAGGTCCTGGTAAGGAGCTGTGAAGAGTCTTCTTGGAACCACATATTACAGATTTCTGTTCATATTCACAGAATTCTGTTTTATTTAGATGGACAGCAGCATATCAAGTGCTTTGAGACATCCACATACAAAAATGAAGTATCCAAGCAGATTCGTGTGTTGTGTTGAATTAGCGCTATTGTACATTATTGATATAAATACATAAAATAATAACTGTTTAGCAAAGAATATACCAGTGATTTTGCAGAGCAGTAATTGCAGTAATTGATTTTTTTAAAAGAATAATCTTACCAAACTGCTTTCTATGCAAATGTAACAGCTGATATTATAGCAGAATAATTGCTATAGAATCACTATACTTGTCTTTTCAACCATGGTTAAAAAAATCATATGATTAATAAAATTTGTTTTATTCAGAGAAAACCAGAATTAAATAATAAGGACTTTAGAAGGCTAAACAGCTCTTGTAGAGTTTTCATCTTCTGTTCTTAAGAAAATATTTCTTAATGAATCTAAGCACATCCTTGGAATTTTTGTTAAGTCAAAATAGGATTGGGTTTTTAAGCGTGTGGGTTGCTCCATTGATTTTCTCGTTACCTTAAAATAAACTTAGACTGAATCTTAGGAGAAAATTTTACTATGCTAAAATAATACCTCTGAAAGACAAGTGCCTTATTAGGCAGGAAGGGGAAGGGAAGATCTCAGTTCAGTAAAAATGGGTTTTTTCTTTGGAAAGAGATTTTTGAGATTTGTTTAAAAGGGGATGAAAAAAATTAAAATTCTTTTTCAAGCAATAATAAAACCTTTATATTATAAATATATATACATATTTGTATATATATTTATAATATATAAAGGCATTCCTTCCATTTAATCAGAAAACAAAACCTGAAGTCCTCTCATGTTTTAAAAAGATAAGTAAACAATTTCCAAATTTCCAACTGCTAGAAGCTATTATGAGCTAATTTTTCTGCAAGCAGTATAGTCGTGAGTGAAACCTTAGAGCCAGTAAAGGTTTACAATACAAAAAAAAAAAAAAAAAAAAAACCCAAAAAAAAAAAAAAACCAAACCTTTTAGTTGTGGAGAATTTGTTTGGGTGCATCTGCTGTTCCATTTTAGGAATTCTACAGTGATATGTCCATCCCAGATGAATACATTTCTTTTCATTCAGAGTTTTCTATAGCAAACTCATTTAACTTGCAGGAACTGTTAAATCTGTTGATTCAGTTTGGATTTGGAGTGTCAGAGCAACGCAGGAGGTGGTGCAGAGGTGTTTGTGCTTGAGGAGATCTAAAGTCACATGTATGTTTTGGGTGGCTCCCATTTCATTTTTGCAGGCCAACAGTATCTGAAACAATAAAAAATATGTTGATTTCTCCTTTTTTTTTTGAGAACTACTTGGGAAATAGTTTTAATCTGATCTTTCACATCTGTGCTCGCAGCAAACACAGCCTGTTCGATACAAGCACGATTGTACCCTCTGTAGCCCAGCACTAAAACAGCGAACTCTTATTTAGATTATGATCATAGACTTTGACCTCTTCCAGGGCTTTTGTCTGTATAGCAAGTTCTGTATTGCTCTCGAGGAGGATTTTCAGAGTTACAGTTGAACTGTAAATGCTGCTCCTGTAGAGCTAGAACACTAATTTCTGAACAGACCTTGATAAAATTGCCTGGTAGCCATCTGTTAAAAAAAAAAAAAAAAAAAAAAGTGTGTTTTTAATTGTAATAGAGCACAGCTTTTACTGAAATTGAGTAGCCCTCATCTGAGATCAAGATGAGTTTTAACTACTATGTCTGGATTTAGGGGGCAGGATGATTTTTAAAGAGTTTCCGTTCTTTGCTGCTCAAACACGATCAGTTTCTGTTTGGTGGCTTTATGTTAACTGTTTATATTTTCCTTAGTGATCCTCTGAGATCTACATGTACAGGAAAAAATTACAGCATAATTCATTCCAATTTATCATTGCTAGTTAAAAATTGCTAGTAGTTACTTTCTAGATAGACTGTAGTTTCTTTCTAAAGGTGAAGGTTAAGGTTTTATTTCTCTGAGCTGTGAAGTCAGAGAAATGATGCTTATTAATTTTAGTCAAGTCTATTAGATCTGGATTCAGTGGTTAGTAAAGTTTCTGTGCCATCAGTATTGGTGAAGATAAATGATTAAATCATATTATTACCAAGAACGTTGTAAGGGTATGACAGAAATTATTAGAAGAATGTATGTATAATATATTTAACCAAGTTAACCAGTTTGCTTTATGCATTGATTACTGATTAAGTTAATTCTTCAAAATCTGCTTTACAATTTCTCTGCAGACTGCAGAACCACTTTTCATATCCTGGCTATTTACCAAGGTGTGTTGACATTTAGGAATTTATTTAAACCCTTTCATAATTTTGCATAGAACTTGTTTCCATTTATAAGCTTGTTCTAATTGATTCTACTTCTTCCATCTAAGGTGATGCATATATAAGCTAAAAAGTCTACTTCTTACCACTTGATGTGAAGAATTATGAATTTGTGAACATTCTCTTGTTCAAAAAAGTAGATTGGCATTTAGGTTTTATAGCTTTCAACGTATTCCCACCTACTCAAACATAAAATTAAATATCACAGCCCTGATGAAAGCAACAGCTCTTCACTGATGATGTTAAGGACAATATCAGTTGAATACAGTTAGGTAATTTTTTTTTTCTTAATCACTGTGTAATTTAAAAAAATAAATCCCCTGAATTCTAAGAACTCAATTTACAAACGTTTGAGTCAGAGTGCTAGTCCTTCAGTTCAAAACTGCTACCAGAAATGGCTGTATTATTTCTTGTGCTGTAAGAGCAATGGTGGATTTTGTTCATTAGTCTTTGAATTATGTAGCAATAAATCGAGCAAGTGGGATGTGATCTTGTGCACTACTCAAATGAGTAACTGTCCTTGTTGTCTTGAACCTTGAAGTATGTGTCACAAACACTGTTTACAAGCAGTTTTAGGACCCAAGACCCTGACAGATAATCTTTACTTGTTGATCTGATATGTTAAGATGGTTTGAAACCCTTATAAACTCAGGTAGCAACTCAGCAGACATGGGGAGGGAGGTGGAGAGGAGGTGGTTCACCTGTTACACTGCTGCTTTATTAAGTATAAATACCTGCAACTTTAATTTCCTGGGAGGCAGATGCTGGCAGTTGTCTTCATTATTTCATGCCAGTGAGGCAAATGCTGGTGACCAGGTCTGTGGTCAGAAAGAAGGGGTGCTCGCTGAATCTTTGAGTTCTCTTAGATCATTTGAGGTCATTACCTTGTGTCATGATTAAAATGGCACATAAACTCAGGATTGGGTCATCCTTCTGGGATGTCGTTGAATGCTCTGAGCTGTGACTCTGGTGAAGTTTTCTCTGCTCCCAGGTTGTAGTTTTGATGCATAAGTTGGGTCTAACTGGCATCATCTAGTGTTTATACTGCAAACTGTGTGAATACAAAGTAGTGTGGTCTTAGCAAATAAATTTAAAATAAAAAACATTTATTTGTTATTTTGCATTAGTGTTTCAATATTGTGTGAGCTAGTTCCAAAAAGATTATTAGGAGTGTTTAAAAATCTGTGCACAGTCCAGAAGTTATTAATTTGAAATACAGCTGTAGAAGGAGACAGTGGCTGGTACTAGTGTGTCAGTATTATTTATTAAACATATGCTAAAAGGGTACGAGAAACTGGTTTTATACCAGCAAATTAATTCTCATTCAAGAGGATACAGTATCTTGTCAAAGGAACTTCTACTTTGTATTTTTAGCTAAGTTTCTAGTGATAAAGAATTGCTAATACTGTTGATAACATAGGAGTTTTATTGATACTAATTCAACAAAATGCTTTGGCTACAAATGATAATATCTGAGAGGTGGCTTTGGACACTAATAATTAGCTACTTGATGTTTCTTGTTTTGGGAAAATTGAAGTAAAATGGTATATTAAAGGCATGCAATGAAGGCCAACTGTACTTCCTATTCCTGACATGCCTGTTACATATTTGCTGCCTTTTTCTTTCTATCCTCTTTAGTATTTCCTTTTTCACTATTTGGAAGTGTTTATCACTTTAAAACTGTTCAGAGTACTGGCAGTGTTTCCATCACGTTCTTTGCTATCAGAAGGGGAATGGAGCACATTCTTACTGGTTTTCAT
Organism: Eulacestoma nigropectus; assembly: GCA_013397775.1. Lineage (NCBI taxonomy): Eukaryota > Metazoa > Chordata > Aves > Passeriformes > Eulacestoma > Eulacestoma nigropectus. Next base: position 1,261,817 of record VZTE01005381.1, on the reverse strand, counting down.
TTATAAGAAAGAAGTTGCAATGCTCCTCAAATAGTGGTTCTTGGTAGCTCTAAACCATGGTAGGAGTCTTATGCTAAGGATCAGAAGTAATATTGGCTCGTGAGAAATCTTCTTTTTAAACTTTTTTTGTGGTGTAAGTTTCTCAACATCTTTGGTTTGTAGTTGTAGAAAAAGAAACTATTGAAGAAATCTACAATGTCTAATTGTTGAAATATTTCTAGATGTTATGTAATAAGATAAATCTAAATTTAAAAAGGCAAGAGAAAGTGAAATTGGAGTGGAGTCTGGTGATATTATTTATTCCATGTCTACAGTGTGCTGTTAACTTTTCATAGAAACAGAATAGATAGTTTCTGTTCAGAACAGTTTGTTTCAGGGTGGAAAAAGGGATTTTAGCCAAGGATCTTTATGCTTTCATGCAGAAATTTATAAACTGGCAAGAGAACTTGTTCACTCAATGAAAATTTTTCACAGAATTGATCCAGTTTACAAGCTTCTGAAAATCATTGTTTTCACATAGCAGATTTTTTTTATAAGTTTTTGGCCAAAATATGATCAGATTGCATTTTTACTGATAGAGATGTATGGCTTTAGCACCATACTGTTGTTCATCAACTTTTGATAGCAAGGAGCATTGTGATTCTGGGCACTGGATCAGAAAGAAGTGAAACTACATTTATTCCTCTCATTGGCACCATTATCTATATAGAGGAGGAAATCTGATCTGCAGCATGTAGAGATGTTCAGAAAATTTGAGGGAGATGCTTGTGAAGCACTGGGCATAGGAAATGCGAGCTCAAAGCAAGACACAAAAGCTGACAGAAATGGAATATTGTGTTTGGGACTGCAGGGGCAGAGTAAGAGGTGAACCCAAGGAGGGACTAAATCTAAGAAAAGGAGAGGAACAAATATGCAAGGAAAGATGTAGCTAGAGCAGTCTAATCACAGAATATCTCTCTGTTCTGAAACAGAAGGTCCTTTAAATTCTCAGCTATTCAATGGATACCACTGCAACCCATAGTAAACCTCATGTCCCTTAATATTGTGCTTCTTGAATACTAAAGGACCATTGAGCCTAAAATAGTAAACAGTAGTGCATGAAGTGAGAATAGACTGTGGTTGCACAGACACAATTACTGAACATAGCAACATGCATTTATGGATTGTTTTAATCTACCATTTCAGAAAAGAGGATCAAAATTTGGTACCTACTAGGTACCTACCAGCTGTCAGCCTTGGAGATAAGTGGAACTTAACTGGGCTGAGCAACATAAAAGAACTGTGAAGCTGGCTTTGAGTAGGGACCACAGGTCTTCCAGAGACCCCTTCCAGCTTGACTTACGTCTTAACACTTACTCGATTAAAGAACATTCAGTTATCCTTTTTCTTCAAAAGAATTTGAGAGCAGGGAAAACATATATTGATACTTCCTACCATTTTTCCAAACCCAGGTGCAAACCGGGAACCTGGTGGGATGGATATCGTTTCATGAATGATCTTCCAGGAAATTCCCACTCATAAGTTTACCAGGTTTCCCTTTAAATCCATGTTAAATTTTAGCATCCAGAATTCCATTTAACAACAATTACAGAAGGTCAATCACAGTGTGCCTCATCTGCATAATTTTGGAATATATTAGCTGATTTGACGTATTAGTGACAAGTGCTAATGTAACGCTTAAATTTTATGAAACAAAGTGAGATAAAAATGGAAAAAGTGATTATCCAAGTGATTATCCAAGTCCATCACTAGACAGTGTCATATTGGACAAATACCCGAGAATACAAGTGTTAAAATAAAAAACAAGAAAAAAAGAAAGATGATTCCTAATCAGAGCTTGAAAAGTGGGGGGGGGAAAAAATGCTCAAACTAACCTTGAAAGTCAGTAGGGAAACCAGTGTGTTCCTTGCTGAAATTATTTCCTGTGATTATGAAACATGTTTTCTAAGTAATAACTAAACTGAGAACACCTAATGAAAAGCCAAGGACCAGAATTTACTTGTGAACAAGCAGCTGTGTGATTATGCTGACTGCAGCTTCATTTCAACCTGCATCCATCAGTGCTGTTCGCTTTGTGCTAGAAATTAAAATAATAGGGGAGTGGAAAATCTTTTGTGTTTTGGGGGTTTTTTAGCCTTTCCACTGAACATAAATAGTGATTAAATATTGAAAAGCAATGAAAATGTTCATTTCTTCTGAAGATATACCTGGAATCTTTTGTAAGCCATGTTGCTTAAACTTTCTGTAGTGTTTTGGTAATTTAAGATGCTTATTTTCCATGTGAGCTTAGTCTGGACATATGTGTGCGTTCTCTTGTTTGAACACTTGCAGAGAGAAGCAAATGAGATATAAGTGTTTCAACCATTACATTGTCACCAATAGTATTCTCATCAGGTGATCAATATATTTGATGTTATTTTGCTGTAAAATAATTTGTATTGTCTGTGTAGAGACTAAAATCTTGTGCTTAATTTTTTGTAACCAGGCAGAAGCAGCTTGTATGCTGGAACACTTTCCTCATTTTGTGTTACAGATCTGATCATAAGAGACTAGATGAAATATATATTTTAGGACAGCTCTCTATCTGTGATTTACTTGTACAGTTTGTCATTATTCTACAATTACACCACTGTAAACATATTTAAAGAAGTGTATGTGGCACATGTCAAATATGGAAAAATATTTTTGCACCCTTTATTTAGAAACAAATCTGATGAATTGGTGTGATTTACAATGTAGTCTTTAAATCCAAACAAAGAAATAATTGGTGCTTTTTCATTAGAATTTAACTAATTTATTCAGCACAATGGTGGTTCTTAACGTATTCTGATAGGCTCTAAGATTACTTAGAGATAAAATTACTGGATTTTGGATATAGCTTTGCCTTTTGTTTTTTAAGGGGAAAAAGGATTTGTTCAATTCCCTTATTTTTATCATTGAATGACTTACTTAAGCATGAAAGTTTTGCATGTCAGACAGCTTTGAGTGGTTTTTAGGTTGTTCTCCTCAGCCAATTTTTTTGAGTAAAAATAAAGGAAGATACATTTTACAGTGGTAAATTGTTTATGATAAATCGTTTACTGTTTTCGTCTGCAGATGGTATCTCTGCTAACTTTGTGTAGTGTACCATTGTCAGTTGGTTTAAATGTTGGATTTTGTATTTCTGTTTTTCATGTAAAGATTTAAAATGTGTATGATAATCAGGAATTTGTGATAGTAAGGTAACTGTAGAGAAGCCTACTAACACGAGTGGACAATGCTGTCTGCTGTAAGGTATTTGAGACCTGTTACTCATTTTTCAGACAGTGGTGCTATCTGAGTTTTATATTAAGAATATGAGAGTTGCTAGTGATCCTGAAGTTACACACACTGGTGTACAGCATTCACTCAGCTGCTGGGGTTTTGTTTCCAACAGAAAGCTGATCATCACACTGGGCAAAAAGCAGAAAAGGAAAAACGAATCTTCAGATGAATTGTCTGATGCTAAGCAGACTCCACAGAGGCCACTGAAAGATGAAGACTCACAGGTAAGTAATCAGTATTCCTCCTTTATAAATTTCTATGCATTATTTCTACAGATCTTTTTTCCTCTCTCTCCAGAAAGTTGCACTTCTTTTGACACAGTGACAGTTACTGTCACACTTCTGTGTATCTCATAGGTAGAACCTTTCATCATCAGCCACTTTCCTCAGTTGAAAATCAGAAAATCCTACAGGGTAGAATCCATCTTCAGTAATGGGACATCAAAGCCCTGCTTGTATCTGTTTAATTTCAGTACAGAGGCCCATAGGTTTGAGACTGTGAGTACTTACACTGAGCTGGCAGTTAGACCAGATCCTTACTTTGGCTGAGTGTGAAAATGCAGAGATTGCCTAATAGAAGGGACATTTATCAGTGAAACTGGCTCTTTGAGAACTTTTAAAAGGGTTTTTTCAAGCTTTAATGTGATTTTTTTCTGAGCTCTGCTTCTGTAGAAACAGAAAAAACAGATTTCTTTCAGTGTTGGATCTGAAGGCAGCAATGATCAATGTGCTGATAGACTCTAGTTGCTTGTGGAGTACTTCACAAGTGCCCGATAAAGAATTGAAGTGGTCGAGTCATTCCCTTGAGAAATAGCTCTCTTGTAACTTACTTTCTGCATTTTTGTCATAGATTGCCCAGGAATAATAGTAACATAGCTGATTATTTCTAAAACTTCTGCACAAATAACCATGAACTCTTGATAAGAGATTATATTCTATTTATGTGTGTATTAGTAACAGAATTATAAGTTCTTGCTCTAGGGCAATCTCCAGTAAAGTAAGGTTTTATGCTGGAAGTGCACAGGTTTTTATCCTGTGGCAATTTCATTCACAGAGGCAAAATCAGTATTCAAAATAAGGTGCTTTTGAGTAGAAATTAATTGCATTAGTTGATGATAGTTGTCAAAAACCAATTATGAGATACTGAATTGCCCTCTGGTGTTTCCCAGGTAGTAATGCTGAAGGGGAAAAGGGATCAGAAGCCATTTCCCAGAATGACTTCTCATTAACTGAAGTGATAGCTTGTCTTAGGTAAAGGTTACCTGGAAGGAACTGTAGCTTCTCAGTAGAGTTGTTATCAGACATAAATTTGTAGGCCAACAAATATAATATAAAGGACTGAAGATCAGTTCTTTCCTGAGCATATCATGAAATCACCTGCTCATGGTGTGAAGGGAAAAGAGGGTAGAGATAATAAGGGGTGGTGTGAGAGAGAAATAACTTCTGCTGCAGAATGTCACAGCATTGCCCTGCTCTCTTTGAAGGAACTAGGGAGAAGCAGGAAAGACATAAATTGCTTTACTTCATTAATTAATTTTCTCTTTAGTTCTCGAACATGTTCATGATTTTATTTTCAAAGAGCTATTTCTAATTTCTGTTGCAGATAGCTGTTTCGAAGCTCTGGGGGGCACCTTTAGGCCTTTTTTCCCCCTAATTCATTTTGTATGCTTAGTTTCACATTAAATGTCTTCCTTAAATAGATTGATTTTTTCATTATTATTATTATTATTATTTTTAATGTGTGGTTCTAATTTATTTTATGTCTTAGAGCCATTTGTTTATGGCCATAGTTCTCAGCTCAGGGAAATACAAAAGTTTTTTTCCAAACAGCTCAGATTATGTATTAATGTGTTGGAGAACATATGTTGATGTTTTGCTAATCACTTCATACTTTAAGAAAAGACATAGTGAGAAGAATTGAAAATGCCAGTTACATAATTCTGCATTGCTCATATTACCTGGCTTTTTTTTTTCAAACCTACTTCTGTCAGCAAACTATTATTGATTTAACTATAATGTGACATTAGTGTGTCTTTAAATTAGAAATTCCTTTTGGTGCTAACACCCAACCCCACGTACACGTTATGGAAGAACAGGTAATCTACATAACTGTGCAAAGCTCATGAAGTAGTTTCATTTTTGCAGCTTCTCTAGAGGAATGGTCGTGCCCATTCTTTGCCTTGTACTATATACGTAAGTTACTGCTCTGTACTTGGAATGTAGTTAAAGTACAGCTACATCTTTTACCAGAGACCAGCCAGACCAAGGGCTGAATTAACAGTCAGGAAGAAAAGTTCCTGTGCTGCAATCTCACCGTTACTTAATATCTGCTCTGCAGAAGCCAGTGTGACCACAGGATTTTGGGTTTTGTCCTGTTCACAACTTGTTCTCCCAACTGAGTACTGCAGTATAATATAACATTGCAACCTGCAATGGATTTTCCTGCACAAAAATACCCTTTACTGTGTAGCTCAATATAATAAATTTGTTTTGTAGAGACTGTTTTGTTTTGCTGTTTTTATTTTTGTGATGATCAGTTCTCTAAAGCTGATTATAGTGTTTTCAAATGTTAGCTGACTGGTTTGATACTGCTATTTTTATCCAGTGAATCCAATTTACAAATTAATCTTATGGTTAAATAGGCAGTATCTCATATATTGGTACTGAGGGGTTGAAAAAGTTATGCAATATCCCAATAATCTTAAGTATTTGAAACTTGAGCGAGAAGGAATTATTTTCTTTGACTGAACATTATTTCTTCAGCTGGAATTTGTTGTCCTCAGATCCTTGCAGAAACCAGAATGAAAGGTTAGAGACAGAAACTGCAAAGTAAGCCAAATAATGCTGTGAAACAAGCCTTGATTAAGGCAGAGGAGAAAATACAGACATCACCAAAGGAACAGACTTTATTAGCCATCATGTCAGACTTCATCAGCAATCTGACCAATATGATCTAGTGAAATCTTCATAATTTTTTGTATAGCACTGTTGTTTAGTAGAGACACCTCAGCTTATTTTGTCTTTCCCTCTGATTCTGGAGTTGGATGGTAACACGCTGCTGTTACACTGCATTAGGAAATTGCTGTTGAAATACTGATGCTTGGGGGAGATCTGTTAAATATCAGCTTTGCTCCCATACCCTGAAAAGAGTATTTTATGTTTGCTTTTGAACCCTAAAAATAAAAGTATTGTATGCTTACATGAAAGAGAAAATAATTATTTAATTAATTGAACATAAATGAATCACAGAGGTACATTATTTCATGTTTTTTATCAAATGTTGGCCTTTGGTTTTAGGTACAGCTGAGGTATGGCTTAGATTGTCCCAGAACATGCAGCTCACGTTCGGGGAAATTTTGGGTAAAACCCATCTCTCTTTTCTTTCTCCTTCATGGCAGAAGAGAAGATCAAATCGTCAAGTTAAAAGGAAAAAATACGCTGAAGAAGGAGAAGGGAAACAATCAGAAGAAGAAGCAGCTAAAGTTTCTGTAAAAATCAAAAAGAATTCTGCCCCTTTACCTGCTGAACAGCCTTTGCAATTATTTGTGGTAAGTAAAAATTGGCTTGGTCTGTGGGAACTTTCTAATTGTCTCAAGTAGTTCATTGAATAAAGCTCTTAATTTGGAATATATTTCTAAGCCACAGTTTAGTGTGACATTTTGCTAAGATCTTGAAAACTGGAAGAAATTACTTCTTACTATTTTTTTTTGTGTTGCAAACATTTGTTGACTTAATTGAAATTAAGAATAAGGATAAGACTAAGGATGGCTATATCTCAAGTAATTTTTTATGTGGCATAGGCATATGAAAAAGCTCTGTTCTAATGTTACCATGACTTAGAGAAGCATCAAATTATTTGGGGGATCTCTGCTTACTGAGATATTTGAAAAGGACACTCCTTCTCTCCCCACAACCTATTCAGGTTTACTCTTCACTGTTTAACTTGGTAGACTCAAACTTACTGTTGAGCCATTTGAGGTAAACAGAGTGGCAGGGAAGAAACAGGAAAGAAGTGTTTATGAGATGCTTGAAAGAGTGCCAGAAGTTGTAAGGGAAGGAGAACGATGGTATAACTGGGAACAAATCAGACAAGAGGGAAGGTGACTGAATATTGCAATCAACTTTTACAGATGATCTCTTTATCTCTGGAATCACAGTCCGAGTTGTGGCAGAGCAGTGTAATCCAATCTGTGTCTCCTCTAAGCCCTGCTGGAATTCCCAGCCACAGCCTTCTCTCTGTGATTCCACAGCATGTTTGTTACCTGTGTGCAGAGTAGATGTATCAGGCTGAGTTTGTCACATGCTGGGTTTCTTTCCCCTTTTTTCACCTACCTGTCGGAGTTCTTCTCCAGTTGCGTGTAACTAAATTCCGGGTATGTCCAGTGCATCAGTTTAACTCAGCTGGGCATTCACAGTGTCTGGAAAGCATCAGAATCCCCAGTGCTTGCACTGAGTGTGTTTGGCAGGTGAGCACTGCAGCTGATGCTGTGTGGAAGTGCCAGAGTTGCTGTACTTTTGCATGTAATCCTTTCCGGGTAGAGACCTGGATTTTAAATTTTTCTCCCAGCCTGTTAGGGAATGCTACTGATAGAGGTTAAATTTACCTTTATTGCTCATCTTCGGACAAGCCATTTGTGGTTGAAGGTGTTAAGCCTGAGAGAGAGGGCATTTACTGCAGTTTTATAATACCATTGTTTTCCTGTGTCTGTAGGAAAATCCAAGTGAAGAAGATGCAGCAATTGTAGACAAAATCTTATCCTCCAGGGTAATAAAGAAAGAAGTAAGTGATTGTCATGGAATAAAATCATTTATTTGAAAAAGGGGTTTGCATCTATCATTTTACATTTCCCCTGAATTTCCTTTCCTAGATATCTGCTGGGATGACAGTAGACACAGAAGAGTTTTTTGTAAAATACAAGAACTAGTAAGTATTAAAAAGTTGTTTCATTGGATGTGTTGACTGAACTGTTAAGTATCATATTTATATATTCAAGTTTTGTGTTGTTTGAAGGTTATTTTGTCATCTATTGTGATTTTTCTTTACCACTTTAATCTTTAAATTTCTAAGAATCTTAAATATACTGATAGTAATAATTCTAAAACTATCAGTATTGGGAAACCAGCACTGTCCAATAAGCTGGCAGCCTTTATTTGCCAAAGAAGAGAAATTTTTGGAGAAGATATTTATTAAATTAGAAGATACATTTATTAAATTCCGCAGGGACTACATGCCTGAGGCAAAATTTAATTTCATGAATTTAAATCAGAGGTGTTTTGTGACCCTAGATTAGATTTACAATGTCATGCATTTAGGAGATGCTGATGTAGTCATCGGTCTTACTGTTTCAAAAGGAAAGAAAAAACTTGTGATAGAAGTGATTTTACATCAAAAGCAGGAAATAAAAAAAGAAAAGACTGAAGAAAAAAATAACTTTTCCCATATTTTATTTTAAATTTCATATCTATTTTCCTGTCACTACTCAGTTCTTGATGCTGAAAATCCAAGCACATTTTAAATTCTACATATGTGAATGATTTAATCAGATTTTTGCTAATAAATGTAATCTTTTTTGACACTCTGGTTCCACATGTGGTTGGAGAACATTTACCTCATGTTTTTTTGAAAGGATAAAGTCTGACTTTTAATCTGAGAATGAGTAATACCCAGCTGTACCTTATTTTTAGCATATCTTTAGAAAGCTTAAAAAATGATGAAAATATACTAAAAAAGGGTTGTGAGGAAGAAATATGTGTACTTCTGCAATGAAATTTCAGAAGGGCTCTCCTGGCAGGCAGTTAGATGCTGTAGGTACTGGTGCTGATGGTTCCTCCACCTTTGACTCAGAGCTTCTCTCCCAGCCCAAGCCAGTGAGAGGTTCCTCTCTGCCCCGGGCTCTGCTGCTCCTGGCTGTGCTTTCCGTGGGCTGAGCTCTGTAAGGCAGCCCTGCCTGTGGAGAGATGGTCACAGGAGGTACATGGGAAAATCAGATCCAATATATTAAGTAATTTATATCTCTGGGTACTTTCTGATAGAGGTGTCAGATTGTAAACGTGACTTGTTTAAGCTGACTTAAATAAGCTTGTTTCTCTTCTTAGGACACATGAAAGAAATTTGTGAATCTATAGAGATCTATATTCCAGCTCAAAAATGCTGCCTTAATGTGGTGCTGCAAGATGATTATTTGGAGGAATAAATCTTTGATCTTTATGGTGGATTCTGTTATTTTAACGGTATATTAAAAATAGATAGTAAGCTTTTGCTTCCACCAATGTGTTAATGTCAATCTCTGTGATTTTAGCTCATATCTCCACTGTGAGTGGGCCACAGAACAACAGCTTTTAAAAGATAAAAGAATCCAGCAGAAAATAAAACGATTCAAAGTAAGGAAAGCACAAAGAGCTCACTTTTTTGCAGATGTGAGTATGAAATATAAATTAAATAAGCTTTTTTTTCCTTGTAAAATTGTGATTAGTAGTTTGCTTTTATATAAGAGAGCTGATTGTTAGGAAGTAAAAATGAGCCATTGGTGTTGGATGCAGCGGGGGGGTGGGTTATTTAATGTAATTTTAAGAGCAAGTCTTCTGGAGTCACTGAACTAACCTGACTTACATGGTTTAAAAGTGGAATTGGTTGAGTAACTACTTAGAAGTGGTAAGGAGGGAAGTATTACGTCAGTATGGCTAGTTTCTCTAGGACTTCCACAAGACAGCACTTCATCCCAGAATGAGTGGATCTAGTGTCAAATCCCTCTTCAGTGAGTGCTGCCAAAGAGAACCAAGGGGATGTGTGCAAGGGGCTGGTGTGGAATTTAAGGTCTGTGTGAAAGCCTCAATAATTTGCAACTACCAAATTTGTTTTGTGTATAATGAGATGAAGTTTTAGCAAATACCAGCTATTTTTGCCTCTCTACTGTTTTTATTAATCTTTCACTGCAGATGGAAGAGGAACCTTTTAATCCTGACTATGTTGAAGTAGACCGGGTATTAGAAGTGTCTCTTTGTGAAGATAAAGACACTGGTGAGGTAAATATGTCTTAAAGCAAGTCAGGAAGATACACCTCCAAGTAATGTTTGGCAATTGTAATTTTATCAGATCTCAAGGGTAACACTTCATTGATTTTAAAGCTTCACTAATATTTTTAATGAGACGTGACAGTCTTGTCCTTTCCTGTGCTAGCTGTGGATTTGAAAGATAAATCAGCATTTAATAGCTTATATTTTTATTAGTATTAATAGGTCATAGTAGACAAAGCTTAGGTATTGACTGACATAAATATGAGGTTCAATAATTATCTTGTGGGTTCCATCAAAAGGCTGATCCCATATACTGTCCTGTGTCTCTGATAGTGGCATGGAGTCACTGGTAATAAAAGCTTTAGGCAGCCAGTGATTTGAAATGCTTTGATAGCCACCGGTGAACCTTTCCCTCTGTATTTATCAAAACACTTTTTTTTTTAATTTAAAGTACCTCTTCTGGAAAGCTATTACAGAATGAAAACATTCTGAGATTAAAAAAAGAAAACAGAAAAGCAAGTCAAGCAATTAAATTGCCAAAATTCAGAAAGAGTCTGAGACAAGTGGAGATCAAAAATTGAGAAGAAAGTTGTTGATTAAGGTTGTTGGAATATCTATAATGCTTATTCTGCTTGTGTAGGTAGCAAAATGAGCAGACTTTTACCCAGTGGTTTCTGCATTAATCTTCCTAAAGCAGGGTTGAGAGTTACAATGACTTTTCATTTGTATGCAGCAGATTTGTCATTATTAAACCTTTAAAAAAAAATGTGTTGTCACAAGACTTTCCCCTCAGCTTCTGGAAGGATAGCTCTTTATTTGGTTTTTAAATATTTATGTACTGAATCTAAATAAGATAATCTGCTTTGGTTCCATTTTTTTATATATGTTGTTCATCAAGCCTGTAAAGCTCTATCAAAGTTTTGTTGATAAGACCTCTGGTTTAGGAGCTCTAAAGCTCTTTGGTTTAGGCCTAGGTAGCCTGATTTGGAGAGTGGAGGAAATGTTCTGAGTAGCACTTCTGTAGTTAGTTCTGCCACCCTGCCCCATTTCCACAAGCATCACAAATACTGTAGTTTATCTTTCCTGGGACTAAATCGAGATCTATTTGTGCGTAAGTGGGATTGAAAAGTACTCCACAAGTCTACAAAAAGTGGCAGAGTGTGAGGAACCAAGGATAAGTAGGTAGATAACAGAAATCTACATTGAACATTTGAAAAATTGTCAGAAATATGCTTTTGATTCCAGCTCTTGTATAAGCAAGCTACTCTAATAGTAAGGCATATATATTAGCAGTCTGTATACTAAATTAAAAACTGATAACATTCAGAATTCTCTTCTGCAGCCTGTTATTTACTATTTAGTAAAATGGTGTTCGTTGCCATATGAAGACAGTACGTGGGAGCTGAAAGAAGATGTAGATCAAGCAAAAATAGAAGAATTTGAACAATTGCAAGCTTCCAGGCCTGACTCAAGGAGATTGGTAAAATTAGACCTAATTTACTTGTCTGTCTTGGTAAATCTGACTTGATTTTCCCAACTTTAAACTCTTGTGTTAAAACATAAGGCTTATTGACATTCTGTGTAAAGCATCTGTGTGCCTTGTTACCTAGGAATAATAAAATATTCAGGTAGGCATAGATAAATATTCTTATCTTAGTTGCTACGCTAAAAAACCAAAAATTTTTGCTTAGGAAAAAACCTGAAGCGCTGTGACGCTTTGAGCTTCTGACTAAACAGGGAGTTGCACGTTGAAACTGGCTATCGCAGAATCTGAGCACCTTTAAAATGAGCAGAAACCGAGATGACGTATTAGCACCCTTTTATAGAGAAGAGAGTTAAGTCCTGTGCTTCAGCACTGAAGAGAATTGGCAAATGAGATCTGTCAAAACAGATTCTGTAATTTCTTCCTGCTTTTATTTTTCTTCTTGTCGTTAAGGAGCTAGCTGAAAGAAAGAAAAATACATGTAATAAGGAAACATGTTTTATCTTTAAATTATCAATCTTCTGTCTCCTAGAGCAGGAGAAAGCAAAATAGTTCTATTTCAAGTCCTGTATGTCATTGTCAGAGTAGGACATGTGTCCTGCGTGGTGTAGTACAACACTTGTTCTAACTTACTTCTTTTACATAACTAAATATGCACAATGTTTTAATTTGGAGGCTTTGGAATTTATTTTAATGGTTTTTCCATCTACAGATAATGACAGTAGTCACGATTAACATCTTCATATTATATTGAGTTCATTTTTGTAGTATTTATTTAAAATCCTGACATTTTGGCATGTGGGAAGAAGAGCTTTTATACCTCTGTTACCATATTTGGCTGTGAGAGAAAAAGATGATTAAAGTGCAACTGTACAACTGACAGTCATCTCAGCATCAGCAACAAGTATTTTTGCTTCAGGTTCCAGCAGCTACAAGAAATTATTTGCTGACTGCAGCCCTGCAAGCAGGAGCGTGGCAGCTCCTGGTGTGGGGGAGTGGACAGATGGCAGCTGGTGGGAGAGGGGAGGAAGCCACAGCTGTTGGGGAGGGACAGCTCCTGCTGTGCCCAGACCTGGGCTCAGGTGATGCTGACACTGGCAGTGCAGAGAGAGAAAATTCGCTTGGAAAACTCAGAGCTGCCACATAAGGCCGCAAGACTCTGGAGTGAATGCAAGCTTTTATAAATGTTGAGAAATGGGGGGGGGGGGGGGGGGAAGTACAGCTGGTGAGAAAAGCTCTTACTAAAATTACTTCACTTGAATGTGTGAGTTTGTTCACGTTGGGATGCAGGAGCTATCAAAAGAGTTTTCTGCTGGAATCCTACCTAGTATTAGTCAAAAACTGCATGATTTCATCTCTAAATTGCTTGCTAAGCTAGAGGCCAGGCTGTTGTGGCTCCAGGCTTGGGAACTAGTGTGTGTGTATATGTAAATGTTTTATACATAGCCTCTCAGCTTTCCTTAGCTCGCTAGGGTCCTGAAGGTGCTACACCTCGATACTGTCAGTCTGTTTTGTCATGGCCTTTGCATCATGACCTTGCAGATGCTGATGCTGACTTTGATCTGATCCCTTGGGGAAGTCTATTCAGGACACTAAACCTCTCAGAAGTTTACTGTTTTGTACTCCTGGCCCCTGGCTTCCTGCTTTGACTGTGGGACAGAGTGGTCAGCATTGACCAGGGCAAGTGCAGAAGGGAGAGAGCAAGATCACAGTAACTGTGTAGATGCCCAGACTGCTTCAGCATCAGCATTCAGAGCTACTTAAGACTTCAGGGATGTTGGTAATCTCAAATACTCAGTTGGCTCTCTTGTAGGTCAGCTGCCTGTTCTTAGAGCTGCCAAAGTGAAACTTCATGTAGTCTTGAAATTTCACATATATATGAATTAGTGTGTCATATTATTCCTGCCAAAGTATTTGTTCTCTATTTTTACAAACCAGTTGCTTGATTTTTATTATGATATAGTCTTAAATTAATTTCAAAAGTAGCAATTCATAGAGAAAAATAAATACAAATTTCAGGTTTCTGCAGACTATTAACTAGTAAGCGATGTTAACAATGACACTTTACTTTTAAGATTGAATAATAACATTCTAAATCTAAAGTGATACACTCAGAAAATAGTGGGGGTTAGATATTAGGAAATAGGGGAATAGGAATAGGGGTTAGATATTTTGGAAACTAAAGCATATATCAACCTGTACATATATTAATTTTTCCCTTAAAGGACCGACCACCTCCAAACTCCTGGAAGAAGATAGAACAGTCCAGGGAATATAAAAATGGCAATCAGCTCAGGGAGTATCAACTGGAAGGACTTAACTGGCTCCTATTCAACTGGTACAATAGGTATATGCATGGAATATTTTTTAATGCAGATTTTGAGCCATATGGAGTGAATCACTGTTATTAGGAATAAATACTGTTTTAACTAAATTAATTGCAATTTCTCTGCTTATAGCTAAAAGGATGTAACTGGAACAAATTTCTCTCCCTTTGGGTGTGCAAGGGGACAACTTGTATTGTTGCAAAAATTAACAAACTATTAAAATAATGCAACTAACAACTGAAAACAAGTTTTCAGTGGCTATGAGGAAATTAAAAACAACTAAAGTGCAGAATTTTTGAAACTGGGAGACACTTGGATCTTTCAAAATGATTGCTAGAAATACTATGTATTTAAAAAAAAATAACCTCTCTTAAATAAGGCTAGTAAATAATTGTATTATCTGTATTTTAAGCTGAAGTTAGCTTTTGTTCATTAATGCTTATATGGTATGAACAGGAATATAATGACTTTGAAGATCTTTTCCAGAATTATGTATTTTCCCTGTATCTAAATTGAATTTCTATTAATGACTGCTTGCTGTATTTCCAAACTACCAGTTGCATGTCCCTTACAAAGATGATGGCAGCAGGCATAGCATTTACCACTGATCTGCAGAAGGAAATCTGATTTTAATTCTTATTGAAGCAGTGCAGAGCTGTGTGACACCTGCAAACAGAGTGAAGGGCTGGAATGTATGGCTGAGGGTGACCATGGAGTAGTACTTCATGCAGTAATTTAGTTATAAGCATCTGGAATCAAAAAGGGAAATTTGTTAATGATGTTCTAATCCACTCCTTTCATGTGAGTGTAGCTGGGATACTTCCCATCTGTGATTTCTAGGGAATCTTCATTAATTTCTAGCAGTTTTGTCAAGGTGAATGTGCTTGTATGAAACTTGCTTAATTTAAATTCCTTTAGTTAGGGCAGAGGCAGTCCCAAAAGAATACTTCTGGAATATTTTTGTAGGAGAACTTCACAGAACATTCCATTCTCAGGTTTTGACAGTGCTAAACCTGATGCAAAGCTTGACACGAAAGTTTGTGAGCATTCTTTCACCTTAACTAGAGAAAGCTTGCAAGGATCTTTTTGCAGTGCCTCAGTTTTGACTGTTGTTGTAAACTGGTATATCTGAGCTTTGTTTTTGTAAATTGTTCATTTTAATAACAGTTTTAGGGTCTGTACTTTCTTTGATGGTAGTAACAAATATTTTTTTGCTTTCAGGCGAAATTGCATTTTAGCAGATGAAATGGGCCTTGGCAAAACCATTCAGTCCATTACATTCCTGTATGAAATCCTCCTGACTGGTATAAGAGGCCCTTTCCTAATCATAGCTCCACTTTCCACTATAACAAACTGGGAGAGAGAATTCCGCACGTGGACTGACCTGAATGTTGTGGTGTACCACGGCAGTATGATCAGCAGGCAGATGATTCAGCAGTATGAGATGTACTTCAGGGACTCCCAGGTATTGCAACGTCACTTATGTGCAATAACTCACCCAAAACATGATTCAGGTGGCAGTAATGACAAGTGTTTGACAATATCTGTGAGTTTATCTTGGTGAAAGTCATTTCACGTTCCAGGATGTTACACACGAGCATCTTCAACAAGTGCTTACTGGGTAAATTTAGTGGCAATGTTTGCAGCAAAATTTGTGTGTTGTTTCACTGTGCTGAGTAGTTTTGCAATTGAATAGCAGTGACGCTGATACTCTTGTGGAGATTAAAGTGTACGCAGATGGTTGCAGTTGGGTCCTGAATTTGAAGATCAGGGAGAAAAAAAATAATACTGATTAAGCTCTGCTACCTTTATGTAGCTGTGGATTTCCTTTTACTGGTGTTAACTGTGTACAGTTTGCTTTTCAGTCTGAAATACGTACCCTTAAATGATGTGAAAAAGCCTTGAAATCTGTTTCTAAAGGGTTTTTTTCTTTTTTTATCTATTATGCATAATTTTTTTTTTAATTGTCAAGGTATTTCTTCAAAATTGATAAAGCTGAGAACTTCTTATTAATTAGTGCTAAATATCAAAATGACATCTTGTTTGTCTAGTGAGTTATTCTATACTGCCTTGCTGAAGGCCTTACATATTCTCCTTGTCAGACCAATGGAGTAAGCTGGATAAAAAGTTTTCATTTAGTTCTCAGGTGATACTGTGATTACTTACTGTGTGACTGCTAACTGTATTGATGTCATATATTTTGATTGATTGACTGTAGAATTTTTCCTGTCACTCTTTCAGATTTTCTCAGGGTTAAAAATGGGGTTTTATCTAGATGCATCTTTTGAAGCAGTTCTATTAGATGGTTATATCTGTAATTCAGAAGTGGTTAAAATTTTGCTGTGAGTTAGATAATATTGGATTTGGGTCCATGAATAATTACTCATTAGTATTAGTTAGAGAGTTACAAAGATTAATAAATGTGATGACAAAGCAATTTATAATGTAAAATCCAGTGTCTGGCTCCTGGCAAAATTTCAACAGCAGAGTCTGTACATTGAGTAGATGGGAGGAAATGTAACAAATTGTGTGTGTTGGTGGATTTCTAGGGCCGTATTGTTCGAGGTACCTACAGGTTCCAGGCCATTATCACAACTTTTGAAATGATTCTTGGTGGGTGTCCAGAATTAAATGCAATCGAGTGGCGGTGCGTTATTATTGATGAAGCTCACAGACTGAAGAATAAAAACTGCAAACTTTTGGAAGGACTAAAATTAATGAACCTTGTGAGTAACTATAGTTCAGTTTTTGGGATTGATTTTAGTTCAGTATAGTATGATAATAAATAAAAAATTTATAAAAATAAAATAAATTGAAAAATTGCTTTACATGCCAAAAAAGCCCTCTCAAGCAATCTTTCTTGAGAGATAACTATTCCTGATACTCTTCAAACATATGTAGTTTTGATAGCTGATGCTGGTATATTTTTGATTAAACAAAATGTGGTGAGTTCTCACTGTAAGCATAATCTATTTCTGATGATACTGTTGTATAGTTTTTGTTTTGATTAGGATGAAAATATAATTTCAAATTTGCTTTAGTTTTTGTGCAATGTGTTAAAATCTGGAACGTATTTTAAGCAAGTTATTTAACAATAAAAGCAAACAAGTAGTAGAATTTTAAACAAATTTATTGTCTAGTTCAGTAGTTAAGATTTTATTTTATACAGCCAAAGATTTTTAAAAGCAGATACTACCATATATCAGATGCACCATGACTAGTTTTGCATTTTTTTTATTGCTTCATTATTACTTTCCTGTGGGTTCTCAAAAGTCATCTCAATTCCTTTCTGATACATGCTTAGTGTATACTTTTCACACTGTAGAGAGGGAGGATTATAAATGTGTGAATATTACAGGGAAAGTCAAAGTGTTCACTCATTCCTACATTACAGATGTAGGAAGAG
Organism: Eulacestoma nigropectus; assembly: GCA_013397775.1. Classification (NCBI taxonomy): domain Eukaryota; kingdom Metazoa; phylum Chordata; class Aves; order Passeriformes; genus Eulacestoma; species Eulacestoma nigropectus. The sequence goes on along the minus strand of VZTE01005381.1, from coordinate 1,244,285 downwards.
AAAATTTAAAGAAAAGCTACTAGAAAATACTTACTGGTGTTTTTTAATAAATCTGCTTATCTGTATTACTTGTGTACTTAGTAACACACAGAACTGGTATTTTCGGGTTTTGATGCTCAGACTTAAACATTTTTGCAAATGTGTGCAGATAAGGTTATGTAAGGTTTTTTTTCCTTTTCTAGGAGCATAAAGTGCTGTTAACAGGTACCCCACTGCAGAACACAGTAGAAGAATTATTTAGCCTCCTTCATTTCCTGGAACCATTGCGATTTCCTGCTGAATCTACATTCATGCAAGAGTTCGGAGACCTTAAAACAGAGGAACAGGTGTATAAGTTTGTTTGAGCTTTAGTGTTTAAGAGGGACTTCCTTTTAATTGAGCTACAGTATTACCTTTTTATGTACCAACAAACTGTTGTGCTTCCTTTAGGTTCAGAAACTACAAGCTATCTTGAAACCCATGATGCTGAGGAGGTTAAAAGAAGATGTAGAAAAAAAGCTGGCTCCTAAGGAGGAAACCATAATTGAAGTAGAACTAACTAATATTCAGAAGAAATATTACCGAGCGATTTTGGAGAAAAATTTTGCTTTCTTATCCAAAGGAGCAGGGCAGGCAAATGTACCCAATCTGGTTAACACTATGATGGAACTCAGAAAATGTTGTAATCACCCTTATCTCATCAAAGGTAAATACAGGATAAGGACTGATTTTTTTTTAAAACTTTTTTATTTTTATTTAAAATATGTAAGAATTTTGTTCGATGTTTTCTTCAGATTTTCCAAGGATTGGATTAGGTAGAAACATTTTTTTGATAGTTACAAGACAAAATTGTGGGACATTTGCGTATTTGAGGCCTGAAGCTTGAACTTGTTCTGTAGGATTTCACAGAACATTTAGAAGCAATTATCTGATGGAAATGTTACAGCTCTTTAAAAGCTGTCTGAACAAGAACTTAAAGGTCTAAGTTTTAAAATGAATGATTCTTTCAAGTTATATGATCTGTCAGTCTTCATTGCTTTTCTCACTTACTAATAACTGGCATTTTTCCTGACTTGCAAGAAAATACACTTTAGGCTCCAAAAGTTTTGGCTGTGGTTTCAGAAGTAGTATTCAAAAAACTGGGTTATTTTCAAAGACTCATGACCCATTTAAAATATCACAAAGACAAAATAACTTTTTTTGGTAGGTTTTTTTACATAATACTTGAGAATAAATATTTCATTTTTTGAAATTTGGAGGAGGGGGGTTCACTTAATTCAAGGTGTTTTTTCTTTGGTGTTCTGCTTAAAAACTTAAGACTTGTTTTCAAAGCTGATAAAAAACAGATGTTCTTGCTTAGACTTCAGATCCATCCAGAACTCTGTTCTGTGTCCATCAGTGCTAAAGGGGGGTATTTAGAGTACAGCACTGATTTTGGTAACTTAGAATTGAATGTATGTGGAGATATTTGTGTAGATACACCTATAGATATGGAAATACATCCTTTGATAGGTGCTGAAGAGAAGATCCTTGGAGAGTTTAAAGAAACTTACAGTCCAAGTGCTCCTGACTTCCACCTGCAAGCAATGATCCAGTCTGCTGGGAAATTGGTTCTTATTGATAAGCTTCTTCCAAAAATGAAAGCAGGAGGCCACAAGGTCCTTATCTTCTCTCAAATGGTGCGCTGCCTTGATATTTTGGAGGATTACCTTATACATAAAAGGTAAAATTCATATTCTGTATCCTGTAGTGTGTTGTTGTGTGAATGTGTTAGTGCAGGATTAATGACAGAAGCACACCAAACCTGGGAGTTGTTTTCTTTGTTTGCTAATCATTGTGGAACTTTGTGTTCCGTGTTCATTTGTTCACTGACTAATTAAAAACTTCAGAGAAAAACTAAAGAGAGGTTGTCCAATTTGAGTAAACCATGTGCCTTCAGTCTGTTGCTTTTTCCATTAAACATTCAATTACATATATACTGTTTTTACATTTTCTGTCAGAAACCAAGTATTAATCAAGCTTATCGTTGCTTGTCCAAACCCCAGAAGCACTGAATGTGTTCTTCACTTACATGGTGTTGAACTGGGACCAGATGGATCCAAGATACAGCTCCTTACTGCCAAAGGAATATAAACACAAAGTGATAAACAACTGGAGATGTGTTTTTATTAATGTAAAAGTGCAAGTATTCTTCCTATCTTTCCTAAATCGACTGCTTTGAATTTTGCAGCAGAGCTGAACTGCCAGCCATAAACCTGCTCCTTAGGCTGGCTTTGGCCATCGCGTAATTGTACGCTCTGACTGTTGCTGACTGTTGTCTCCATGGAAACTAAATGCTTATTTGAGCATGTGACTAAATAAATGCATAAAACCTTAAACCTTAAGCTTGGTTACAATCGGTAGTTGCTGTATCAACCTGAAAATCTATAACAAGGCATAGTTCTTGTTTTATTAGTGGGTTTGTTGCAGTGTACATACTGCTTTGGAGTGTGTAATTGTCAGTGAACTACATCACAGTAACACAGTTAACATGGTGAAAAACAAAAATTATTTATGTTAAGCCTTCCTGCAGTGGATACTGGAATACTGGATAGTATATTATTTTAATACCTCTTTTGGTGATAGTTGCATATTAAGGCTCCCTGTTTGAACTGAGAGTGCAACAGTTTCTATGTTCTATTTTTGAAAATTAATTTTAACTTCATAGTAGTACTTATAATTCAGTATGGAAAATATTCCTTCTTCTGCAATGTTGTTACATTTAGACCAGTGAATCATGTCTACAGGTGGAATCTTTCAAAATCCATAGAAGCTGAAATTTGCTCTGTGCTGCCATTTCATTAGAAATGCTGGAGTGCACACATGATCAGACTTAGCACTTAACAGAATTCAGGCCTGTAGGAGATAGATGGCTGCCTGCCAGAATGCCTGTGGTCCTGTGGATTATCTGCTGTGCCATTTTATAGCTGATGAGAAGAAAAATGGTTGTGAGGCTTTTTGACTACTAGATACACATTCAGCATCTTACTCAGTTTACAAGTACAGAAGTATTTGCTCCCTTTTTAAGCATTTTACTTTATTTCAGAAGTTTCAAAGCAGTCTTTGTAATTGTCAAAGGTAACAAATGATAGTTTTACTTCAGGCTTGAAAATTTGCTGGTTTAAGTCTAGGAAACCTTGGTAAAGACTGTTAGAAGTGCTGTCATGTCATTTTTGTTCCATTTTTCTTAAGCTTTACAGAATCAATATGCAGTTTGTCCAATGACAGCTCACTGAGTTCTTTCTGCTGATTACTTGGTTCCCCCTAATGTGTTCAGACAATTTGGTATATAATACAAGAGTCCACTGTCCTGCTTCTGTGACCCTAGACAGGGTTCCAAGGATAATGTGTGGAAAAACTTGAGTGTCCACATAGGACTTCAGATTAGGGTGTGTTTTAATGCAGCTAAGTGCCATGGTAATACATGTACAATCAAGTAGTTGCTTAGTGGACAAAATGCAGAGGAACTTGTCTTAAAATGCTCAGTGTTTGGACGTGCTGATGTGTATTGGTGCTACAGACATGCAAGTTCTGACATGATTCTTGGTTATGTTACCCACTGCTAATCGGAGTTAGTCTTTATCACTTTATTCACTGTAAAGAATAAATATGTAAGCAGTAGATCTGTTCAAATCAACCCTTAAATTATAAAAACATTTGTAATGCTTTGTGTGTTGTGTCCGTGGCCGTGTGCAGGTATCTGTACGAGCGAATCGACGGGCGCGTGCGAGGGAACCTCAGGCAAGCTGCCATCGACCGCTTCAGCAAACCAGACTCGGATCGCTTCGTCTTCCTCCTCTGCACCAGGGCTGGGGGCCTGGGCATCAACTTGACTGCAGCAGATACCTGTATCATTTTTGATTCTGACTGGAATCCCCAAAATGACCTGCAGGTAAATTTCTTTGAGCGTGGTAGTGAGCCCTAATTAAACCTGATGGATGAAAATTTCACCACTTTGAGTATTGTCTCTGTTTCAACACACATAATTTTAAAACATTCATGTTTCTAAGGTGTGTGTTTAAAGTTTTTTGATGCCTTCTATTCAGAAGAGATTTCATTTGGTTGGGAACTTTTTCTTTCAAATAGGTTACTTTTGAAAAACACAACACAGGTAAAGTCAGTGAGTTGATAAAACCGTTTAGAATTGATGGCACAGTGAACCTGGGGGCTATATTTTGCATGTACTGACTAACACAATTTATGGAAATAGAGGTGTTCAGTTGAGATATGATACACGGAAAAGAATTAATATGCATTAAGAAAAAGTGAATTAATCAAATCTAGGAATTGGATGCTGAAATTGAAATAATTCTCAAGTTGCAACTTCTCTACTGTTTGTATCTGGAGATCAGATAACTTAGGAGCTAGCAGGTCTTTTTACCTAGTGTTACTGCAAGGGAAGTACCAGTCAGGAGCATTTAGCAGAGATCATTCATCTGCGTTTTACTTGCTACACTGTTTAGAAAACTGTGAATAATGTGGAAAATGTCTGATAGCTTCTGTTTGCTTAAATGTGTACTGACTCCTTTTGAGTTCATGCTCTTGTTTTTGGCTGGGGCTACAACAGAAACAGGTTTTTAAAAATCAGTATCTTCTTCCTAGGTAAGTCTAAATTCTAACTGCCCTTCTCCCATCCTTTCAAAGGCTCAAGCCCGATGCCACAGGATTGGTCAGAACAAAGCAGTGAAAGTCTACAGACTGATTACACGTAATTCCTATGAGAGAGAGATGTTTGACAGAGCAAGTCTGAAACTGGGACTGGATAAGGCTGTCTTGCAGAGTATGAGTGGAAGAGAAAACAGTGTTGGTGGTGTATGTAGATTTATTTCCTGAAATAACCTTCCTTTTGCTTTTGTAATCATGTGGGAATTACTTTAAATCACAGAAGCTGCCACTTTTCCCTTCTTCTGTCATTTGCATCTCCATTCTGTTTTCTGATGTGAACTAACAGTATAGCTGATACAATTTTAAACAGTTGGTTACTCTGATAAATCTTTCACTGTTTTTTGCCTCCTAAAGTTCAAGGTAGATGATGTCAAAGTTAAAACAAGGAGAAAGGTTTCTCTTTGTTTCCTTGTATCTTCTCATATTAATATAATGTGTTACTTTAATGTAAGTATGAACAGGTAATTTTTTTAAACATGTGCATCATGATGTTGAGAATAGCCAAAGAGAGGCATAGTTGTAAAAATGTGTGCTGTAGCCACTTAATTTATTTTTTCAGCTTTCAGCTAGACTTTTCTCTTAGCTTTTAATACTCCAGATTTAGGCTTACAAATCATAAGGCACAGTTAGGTTGTGGAAAGATGGGAAAGGGAAAGAAGAAAAGACTTCAGGGACTCTTTTTCTTGACTGTCTAAACCCAATTTTATTTTCTCAGATCCAACAACTCTCCAAAAAAGAAATAGAAGACCTGCTTCGAAGAGGTGCCTATGGTGCCATTATGGATGAAGAGGATGAAGGCTCCAAGTTCTGTGAGGAAGACATTGACCAGATTCTGCAGCGTCGGACTAAAACGATCACTATTGAATCCGAGGGAAGAGGCTCCACGTTTGCCAAGGTGCAGAACAGGAGAGTGTTCTGTGACAGTAAAGAGCTGTAAATATGACTGGATGTTGAAGAGTTTAGGCCTTACTTTTAAATTATGTTTACTTGTGTTTAATGGGTTTGTGTTCTTTGGGTTCTTGCATTTGTATATTTGTGTTAACGTGCACATAAAAAATCAGATTTCCACAGACAGCTTCTATAAATGCCAGATGCAGGGAGCATGCTTGAACAAGGATGAGTAATGGATCTGTGCTGCTTTGAAAAAGGCTGGGGGTTGTGTGAGATATAATGAGCTGCATTAACCAAGAATATTAAAACAAATTTGTTTATAGATTATTTGTATTTAGATACATTAAGAGCAGGGGAAAGTATATATGACAATAATTAATAAGGTTAAAAATTTTCAGGCTTATTCTAAAAATGCATAAACAAAGGATATATTTTGAACCTTGAGCTTTTTTGGTAAGAATTGGAAAAGCAAAGTAGGAAACCTCCAGAAATAGCAGTGAGTGGAGATACATATATGTACACAGGAAGGGGGCTGAGAGTGTAAAATACCAAGCAGTAAAACTGAGCTTGGGGTGTGGGCACTTCATGAATGCAATTGTGAGAATTCCAAAAGAATTAAAAAGGCAAAGAAAAAGGAGGACTTGAAATATACTAAATGTATATTTATATTCTTAAATAGCAATATTTAAAAATATTATTTATTTCTATGTTTATTTAGGTTTTCTTATGTCTTGCTGATTATGGCTTAAATAAGAAATAGGCTTCTAAAGATCATCATCACTGTCTTTTTATCAGAAGAGTTAGAAATTTTTATATATATTTACTCTTTTCCCAAATGCAGTGTATCAGGGTTTCTTAAATGCCTTCTGAAATTAAGCCTATTCCATGCACTTAGGCTTTGATTGTTGGCAGCTTAAATGCCCCTTTGAAATTTCCCTCAAGCAAGTACTTCTGCATGAGATGAAATCCCCAAATGCTGATAAGCCTCTTCAAAAGATTCTTTTTTCTTCCATTCGAGTAATTTAGATTCAGACTTAGAAGCAGAAGAATCTTGCTGCTTAATGTTCTTCTCTCCTGATGGTGCATAAAAGTTCATTAGATTTTTCTGATATATTATGGATCTGATTTTTAAAAATTAAAGGGGAGGAGAACTTTTGAGTTGCTTTGCAGTGTAAGTAACTTCTAAAGTCTTAACAGCTGCTTGGGAGATTTTTGATGAAATAAGGTCATGCAGCCTTCACAGCACTGAGGCAAACTACAAACTTTTGATGTATGATGTCGGTAAGCTTTAGTTTTATTTATTACAGGCTAGTTTTGTTGCATCTGGAAACAGGACTGATATTTCACTAGATGATCCCAACTTCTGGCAGAAATGGGCCAAAAAAGCAGAAATAGATATCGATGCTATCAGTGGTAGAGTAAGTACTTTTTTAATGTGTTTTTTTTCAAGTCCATGCTTGCTGTTCAATTCTGAAATTGCAGGTATGGGATTTCTAGTGCTTTTTGATAAATATTTCAGCAAATCAGACTTTTTGTGCTGGTTGATTTGTGCATGAGCAGTCAGCCTGGTGATAGCTGTAGTATTTCCTATTTCCCTGCTGTCCTGAAAAACGTTTGGACATCTTTGATTTTTATCGAAGACCTGAAAATGATTGAAAGTATGGAATTATTCTGATTGCCCCATTTCTCTGTAAATCCTGGACTGGAATCTGCAAAATAAGTGACTAAGACTTGTATAAATTCTGTAATACTGAAATCTGTGAAAGCCTATACTTGAAGATATTCCTCATGCATTTGATTCAAAAAGGTTTCAGTGCCCCTTTTCTCTCACAAAGCCTGCAGAGTAGTCTGTGTCGGTATTCAGCTCAGATGAGATAATCTGTGTTGTTTACAACTGATGTACTGGCATTAGCGTATGAAACTCATTTTTTGTTGCCTTAAATACCACAAAATATTGTTCTTGCTCCATGGGTGTTCACTGTGATGTCTTCACAAAACAGCTGTGAATGACAAGAGATAGGAATTTTTTCTGAACTGAAGCCATTTACCTAAGAAAAAGTCACCAACTGTTTCTCTCACAAGGTTTGTTTGCAATTTTGCAGAACAGCCTGGTTATCGATACCCCAAGAATCAGGAAACAAACACGGCCCTTCAGTGCTACGAAAGATGAGCTGGCAGAGCTGTCTGAGGTGGAGAGTGAGGGTGATGAAAAACCAAAGCTCCGCAGGCCGTGTGACCGTTCCAATGGCTATGGAAGGACAGAGTGCTTCCGGGTGGAGAAGAACTTGCTGGTCTATGGGTATTGTGTGCATCCTTCTTCATTCTATGAAGTGTTTTAAAAATACGTCTTTTCCATGTACTCAATTGTATTTGTGGAATAACTTAACTATATTGGCAATAACCTGGTGTGTGTGCAGAGAATGTATTTAGAACATGAATTTATCTTGCACCTTGTATAAATCTTCTGACAATTTGCAATTAAAGAAACATTAAGAAAGAAGGGTGAAAGTCTTTCTTCAGATGAGATTATAGCTTTTAACATGGGTACTACAGGAATCTCTCTAAAAATCATTACAGTAAGTGCTGCAGGCAGGCTCAAGACTCCTTAAAAAATGTCTGAAATAAAGCCTTGGTAGGTAACTTGATTTTCATAATTGTAGAACATCTTGCAGTTCTATGGGGCACAAATAGGAACTGAGAATCTAACCAGTTATTTTAAGCATATTGAAATCAGATAAGTTGATTTGGAAATCAAATGTTAGGTCTTCTCTCACCCATCTTACAAGAAAAATAACAGCATTCTTGTCAGAATGAGTTCCCGTCAGTTTTATGTCTTTGAAGTCTACAACAATCATCCATGTTTTTTGTAAAGAAGCATTTTTTGTTTAAAACTCTGTTTTAATCAGATGGAGTTATGTTGCAAATGTTACTTTCTTATTTCCACTCAGTAACTTAAGCTGAAAGAAAAAAGTTGAAAGCTAAGTATTTTAGAGAACAATTCCTTTTTGTAAAAGAAGTCTGTAGGCTCCCCCAGTGTTTCACTTCCAGGTGCTGATTTGTGTTTCACTTTGGACTAGGTGGGGTCGATGGAGAGAAATTCTGTCCCATGGTCGCTTCAAGAGGCAGCTGAATGAACAGGATGTGGAGATAATTTGCCGAGCCCTATTAGCCTATTGTCTTGTTCACTACAGGGGGGATGAGAAAATAAAGAGTTTTATATGGGATCTCATCACCCCAACAGAGGATGGGCAAACACGAGAGTTACAGAACCACCTCGGTAAGGACTTAGTGTGTTTCTGCAGTTAAACAGCTTTATAGGTTTGCCTGTGGTACTGGGATAAAAGCAGCTAAAAACCCTCTCTGAACACATCTACTTGAAATAAATGGGATTTATTTCAAACACACAATTCAGCTGATTCAAGTGTCATTTCTGCTTTGCCTTGGATTTGATGGCTTACCCAGGTGGTGTTCGGTGTGAGCTTACATTTTACTTGATAAAAACCTATTCTGTTTCATAGTAGGTACAGGCAATGCTCCTCTTTCCCCCCCGTCCTGTTTGTCCTTACTGGCTATGTGTACTCCAGAGACGCTCTGAGACGCAAAAAGGCTCATGTCCAGAGCCTGATGTTAGTGTTGTTCCTGCACAGCAGATCACAATACCTGTACAGGATACAGGAGCTGTAAGAATCATGGGCATCTATATCTATACCTTTAATATTTTATATTATATAGGCTTATCAGCCCCTGTGCCTAGAGGAAGAAAAGGAAAAAAAGTGAAGACCCAGGCTAGCACGTTTGATATACACAAAGCAGAATGGCTTCGAAAATACAATCCAGAGCATCTGTTGCAAGATGAAGGATACAAAAAGCACATAAAACACCATTGCAACAAGTAAGTAGTAGCTCAAGTGTGAATGTCTTTCGATTTTTTTTTTTTCTAAGTTTGTTTTTTCTTCTAATTTCTCATTGTCTTAGAAGACTTTAGAACAGTTGTGGCAGTAGGAAGAAACAAGTTTTATTGGTGTTGATTTGATTAGAATAAATAGGTCGTGTATTCGGAGGTGAACGGACGATTTCACATGTAAAATAATTCTGTTACATTTTTTTAAAGAAACTGGTTTTGTCTGTGGAGTGATCTCTTGCTAACATGTTTGCAATGCCTTGCAGCAGCCAAGGGTCTAAAGAGTGGGAGTGCTTATCAAAGAGACTGAAAGCACTAAAGTTGTTGCCCCTCAATCTTCCATGCTGTTTGCTGGCATATTTTCTAGGCTTTGGAGAATCTGAGCTACCAGCTTGTGAAAGCTTAGTCATTCATGGCAGTGAATGAGCTTGGTTTAGATAAATGATATTTCTGTAGCAAAATTTGTCATATTCTGCTCAGACAATTCATACAGCTGTAGTCAAGAATTGAGGTGTAAAGCATGGAGAAGTCATTGGGGTCACGCACCAAATTGTGAGTGAGAAGGAATGGAAAGGTTAAGGGGAGGATGTTCATTGTCAGCCCACTCAGTCCTCTCTAAGCTCATGTTCTAAGCAGGAAAAGGGAAATAGCAGTTTGTTCTTAGCAGTATTTTATGAAGCAAATGAAGAGTGTTCTGCTGACCCTGGTCTTCAGGGTTTGAAAGAAATTTTGCAATGAAACAATTTGTAAATGTGGGTCACCTGAGTTGGATGTTCCCCCCTTTAAAACTGAAGGAAGTATGTTGAAGGAAAATGACTTGAAATCCCTGTGATATTACAAGACAGAACAAAACCATCCACAACTATTGAAAGCTTTTAGAGTTCTAATATTTCTATTTCTCTTTTTCTTTGTTTAGGGTCTTACTTCGAGTAAGAATGCTATATTACTTAAAACAAGAAGTCATTGGTAATGAATTCCAAAAGGTCTTTGATGGAATTGATGCCAGGTGAACTATAGAGAGAGTATTTTTGCTTGTTTATTTCAAATGTCAGATGAAAATTCAAAAATCTGCCTAGACCTAAATAAGAAATGTTAAAACTAAATGTGTTTATCCTTAGGCTGTGAGGAATATATTTTTGTTTTCTCTTTGTTTACTAAACACTTCATCAACTTGACATGAGGAAGTCCTGATTCCTCTATGAGTCTAGCTATATAAACTAAAATAACATGAGTCAAATAGACTGAAAAAGTGAGTGAAAGAATTATGTACTTGACATGCTAATTGGCAGGGTTTCCCATGCTTTTGATTATGTTCTGTGTATTCCGTTAATGTCTTTATTTTTTATTTAATTTTTTTTTAATGCAAGTATTGCTGTTTGGAAATTCTTCAACTCGCTGCTACAGGAGCTTGTGACAGATAGAAAGTTGTAATTTGATTCAGAAACATCTGTGAAAGAACAGTCCCTCTCATGCTATTAAACACTAACACAGATAATCCTTGGTTTGCAAAGTTGTGCAAGCACAGACTGCTGAGAGTTGGCGAAGTTCACTGAGAGAGGAAGAATGTTGTATACTGGTTTTGCATTTGTATTCTTTCCCTGTTACTAGTCTCTCAAATACAAAATACCAAGCTGTCTGGGCATTTTGTATTGCTTGTTTTAGGAGTTTACTGTATTTGTGTGCTTGAAGAGAGAAGTTTAAAGTCCCACATAAAGTAAAAATGTACTACGAGAATATAAAAATTTTTTTCTTCCTCTGAATTCTATTGATGTTGGTATGCTCTTGGTGATTCTCTTTAGCGAAATTGATGTTTGGGTTCCTGAGCCAGATCACTCTGAAGTTCCTGCTGAGTGGTGGGATGCAGATGCAGATAAATCTCTTCTAATCGGAGTTTTTAAACATGGTGAGTTATGAGGGTGACTGTGTATGTGCTTCCCCACCCTCCAATATAAAAACACCCTACACTTTTTTTTTAAATAGTTTACTCTGGAAGTTGAATTTTTACCACTTTTTTTTCCTTTGTAGGTTATGAAAAGTACAACACTATCAGAGCAGACCCAGCTCTTTGCTTCTTGGAAAGGGTTGGAAAACCAGATGAGAAAGCAGTTGCTGCTGAACAGAGAGCAAATGATTATATGGATGGGTATGGAATGGAATGTTTTGGGGCCTCAAAGCAAGGAAATTTGAATTTACATACTGTACCTTATTCTCTTCCTAACTGGTTTTACATGAGTTTGATGTCATTGTTGTGAGGAATACTACTTCGATTTTAGTGCCATAGAGTGGAAAAGAGGAGTGGTATAACAGAACCACTGAAGTTTGGGATTTCACAGTTAGGGGGAAAATGCAGCAACTTGTTAGGGTTGGAGGCAAGGATTCTACCTTGTGTTAATTTATTAATACTACTTGGACATTGAAGTGCGAAAGCCTTCAGAGGCTTTGCTACAGACCTGTTTAACTTGATTTCAGGACAGCTTTTGGTATCTTAGTCTTGTGTAGCTGACCAGTGACCCCAGTAGATCAATATGGGTATTACTGATAACTGTTGAAAGAGGAAACTGCTTTTATTCGTTGCCTCATCAGTGAGGTTTTTAGTTGGGATGATAAAGAATACTTTTGAATGAGACAGCGAACTGGGGGGGAGCAGGATTCAAGCCAAAGCTGCCATGAATTACTTTCTTCATTTCAAACAGAAAATTAAATACAGTATCTTACTAAATTTAAATCAGTTTTGCTTAATTGAAAAGAGTGTGAGAACTTTTCATTTAGTAGTGTAAAATATTACTAAGATGGCTTCTTTTGTATTGAAATTCTAACAGGGATGTAGAAGATCCAGAATATAAACCAGCACCAGCAATGTTTAAAGATGACATAGAGGTATAGTAGGCACTGATTAATAGCTCCTTTTAGCACTCATTTACTTAGACACTTGCTAATACGTCCACCTTTTTTGTAAAGTAAATGATTACATTTTTTTCTGTATTTCTCTAAGTTGATAAAGCTTACTCCATGTGTTTCTGAAGTTGTCTGGGTGGGTGGGAATGGTAGGTGATTGTTGCATGGTTCTGTTCTATGCCTCGTTAGTCATTTATCCATACTATTTGTTACTCTTGGTTCTATGTCATGTTCATAAATTGTTGTAAGATGTAAATTTAACCTAAATCTCTGGAGAGGGCTATATTTTATATTTTTTATATTTTATATTTTTTATATTTTGTTTTTTTACAGGATGATGTTTCATCCCCAGGTGATCTAGTAATAGCAGATGGAGGTAAATCCATAAAACTTGAAATCTGACCCAGTTGCTTTTGTGTTTTGAATTGTTTAATTCTTGTGATTCTGAGCTAAAATGTAGTTAGATTGCCTAGTGTAGAACCATAGACACCAGCAATGATCGACTTCTTCATTTTTCTCATGACTTGGTCTTCACATAGATGGACAAATGATGGAAGGGGACAAAATCTATTGGCCCACTCAGTCTGCCTTAACAACACGTCTGCGCCGCCTGATAACAGCTTATCAACGAACAAGTAAAAACAGACAGGCCCAGCAGATCCAGCCGACATTCCCAGTACAAACCAGTATGATGCAGCCTCCATATGAAGAAGCTGCACTAAATCCAAAGATGGCTGCTAAGATTGAAAGACAGCAAAGGTATGTGCAGCATGCAAATATGCTTTTTCAATCCACCCTTATGTAAAAAATGGTAAAGACATAATAATGAGTGAAACAGTGAAGAAAATGACAGAATTTCACATCTTTTTCTTGCTGGTCAAGATGGACAAGAAGAGAAGAAGCTGACTTTTACAGAGTTGTGTCCACTTTTGGAGTGGTGTTTGACCCTGAAAGGGGACGATTTGACTGGACCAAGTTTCGAGCGATGGCTCGGCTGCACAAGAAGACTGATGAGAGCTTGGAGAAGTACCTGTATGCATTTATGTCAATGTGCAGGAGGGTCTGTCGTCTCCCCTCAAAAGAAGGTGGGTGTGCATGTTTTTACTTTCTAAATTTGTGTTGTCAGTGCTTACCTTGAAAAGGCTTTTCTTTCTTGTGTTGGAAAATAAAAATAGGGAAGGAGGAATTAAGGAAACATGTTGAGAGTAAAATTGAAAGCTTATAATGGTGAGACATATTAACTGATCAGAGTCGTCTACTTAACGTACTGATTCAGTGTTTTTGTCAGATTCTCATTTGTTTTGTTCTAATACAGAACTCGTGGACCCAAACATTTTTATCCAGCCCATCACAGAGGAACGCGCTTCCCGGACTTTGTACCGCATCGAGCTCCTGCGGAAAGTGCGAGAACAGGCTCTCAGACACCCACAGTTGTTTGACCGACTAAAGCTGTGCCAGCCAAACCCAGACCTACCTGTCTGGTGGGAATGTGGGACTCACGACAGGGATTTACTTATTGGAGCTGCTAAACACGGAGTTAGCAGGACAGATTATCATATTCTTCGTGATCCTGAACTCTCATTTATGTCTGCCCAGAGGAACTATAATCAAAACAAAGTGGCTCTCTCGAGGACTTCTACTCCACTCTTGCACCAGTACCAGATGGCATTATCTGCTTCTCCTCTTACACCTCAGTCAAGACTGTCAGATGCGAAAGTGAATGCTTATGAGGACACAAAAGCTAAAAATGAAAATCTGAAAGAGGACCCTCAGTCTTCTGAAGATGAATCTATGTCTACAGAGGAGACACAGACAATACTGAAATCTGAACCTCTGAGTCCCAAGAATGGCACCCCGATACAAATTACAGACCACAGACCTAGCATGAAGGCTGAGACAGACAGGCGCATGGTGGCAGCAAGGACAGAGCCTCTAACTCCAAACCCAGCTTCCAAAAAGCAGAGAGTCAGCAAAAGGGGGTCTGACTCTAGCTCTGACTCAGACTCTGACTCAGATAGATCATCCTGTTCTTCCAGGTCATCATCTTCATCCTCTTCGTCTTCCTCATCTTGTTCGCACTCTCGATCTGGTTCTAGCTCTTCATCATCTTCATCTTGTTCTTCAGCATCTTCATCCTCCTCCTCATCGTCTTCATCATCATCGTCGTCGTCATCATCATCGTCTGAAGAGAGTGATAGTGATGAAGAGGAGGCACAAAAACGTGGTATGTGTGTAGTCTTACTTCTGCAGTATAACTCTTAACTAGTTTATTCTTAATGGAAAAATGTCTGTAAAAGGCTATTAAATCCCACAGAAGTAAACTTTATTAAACATAAAGTAAACGTAAATAAACATATTTGCCTGATTCTTCCAAATGTGTTGGAAGAATTTCAGGAATACTGCTTTTTGTTTACTTCATATCAGTGCCTTGGGTGAGGTACTTAGGATGTTTTGACTGGCTCCCTAAACAAGATTGCTGTGCATGTGGTTCATGTGTGGGAGAGTGCAATGTATTTCTGGAAATATATTGTGTGTGTGTGTGTATTCCCTACTATGGTTTCTCTTTCTTTCTAAACAGATTCTTTAGGTTTCCCTGTTTGTTTTTTCCACTCTTGCTCACCTGTCTTTGTAGCTTCCTCATTGTTCTTTCATGAAACTTGCAAGCTTCCTTCTGTCCAAACTCAGGTCATGTCAGCTGCTTTCTCTTGTGAACTGGAGGTGCCAAAACAATGTTCTTGCACTGAAAATCTTCAAACACTTAAACACTTCAAAAAAAATTCACTTCAAAAAAACCTGCTTAGGCAAGACTGAGATGATTGCAGCATGTAAGACCACATAACACAGAGACACAGTGAAAGCTTGAAACTAAAAGCAAAAACCTCTGATAAAGTGATGTAAAGTTTTTAATAACCTAACCATTCATTATTTAATACGTTCCTTTCTTTGCTGCTGAGAAGTGTCCTCTACTTCCCCCATTGAAACTCAGAATGTGGAAAGATTTCTCTAATGTGTGATACAAATGGTAATAGAGAAGGGAAGAAAATGAAGGTAGGCAGTGGGATTAAAGCATAAGTAAGGAAGACTTTTTTTTCCAATACCTTAGGGAAAAAGGCATTGTATTAATCAGATGGATCTTCTTGTCCATGGAAATGACAAATAGAAACCATGATGTTAAATTTACTGGGGAAATGATTACTGAGTAAGTAAAATGCCAGTTAAAGAAAATTACTAATGTGCTGCTGTGTGTAGCAGGGAAAGGACATTTTCAGAGGAAACAGTTGTATGCAAACAGTAAAACAATGAGAGCAAAGGAATGCTTATATAACATAAATATTCAGATAGAGATTGTGGATACCATAAGTGTACTACAAGTCCAGATATTGGGCTTGTTCTGTGCCAGGCCAATCTGTTTAGGCAAGTAGTCCTGCTTTCCTCGGACTGCAGAATTCCATAAGTCAGTTGGCCTTTTTGTTTTGTGGTTTTTTTTTTTTTTTTTCGGCAGTTTTGCTGTCAGTGTTGAAGAGATTGGTAAATGCTGGAAAGTTCACTTAACTTCATTTGTATTTTAAGCCCAGGTTTTATTTCATTGATTGTACAGTGGCAATGACCCTTTGGCATACTTTCCAAAACATCTCTGAAGGGAGTGCTGGATTCTATCAGATGACTCAGTACAGAGCTATTGTTAAAGGCAAATTTGATTTCTGTAGAGCTGACCCTCTTACTCCTTGTGCTGATGTAGTAGTTACCTTTTCAGGCAACACTTTTTTTTGTTGTTTCAGACTGTTTCCCCATGTCATAGTGAAACTTCTGTTGTTGTCTGGATGGAGGCAAAAGTGAAATACTAATGATGAGAGAAATACAATAACGTCAGAGATCACACTAGAAAGATAATAGAAAAAAATCCTCAGTGATTAAAAACTGAATGATTGAATTATGCAGGCACACATGTTCAAGACATGGAACATGCAGTAAACAAAATGGGCTGTGCTTTAAAGTACTATCCCAATAGAGTTGCCATGTGCCAGTGATAGACACCTTTGATTTCAGTTTAATTCTATACTTTAGTGAATGTTGGCTTGCAAAAGAAATACGTTAAGTGAAAACTGTCTGTTAGATTACTCTGAAGCATGTCTGTTTCCAAATAGCTACATGTTCGACATCTTAAGCTTCGAAATACTAACAGGAATATGTGTGGAATTTATATCCCTAGAAAAGGATCGGCCTGAAAAACCCAAGAGATTAATTCTTCAGTTTAACTTTGTGGTTGGACTTTCTCTTGTTGTGTTTTGTTCTTGTTGTGTGTGTTTTGTTCTCCTGAACCTCTTACCTCACCTCTGTGAGTGTTTAACTCCCTTACAACATAATGATTTTGATGGTTTTATTTAGCAGAAGGAACTCCACATATAAAAGCCTATGATGAAGAGAGTGTGGCCTCTCTGAGCACCACACAAGATGAGACACAAGACAGTTTCCAGATGAACAATGGGACACCAAATTCCAGTTATCTCCTACAAGGTGGATACATGTTGGCTGCATCCTACTGGCCAAAGGCAAGTTTATAATGCAACTTTGAAAACCAAAGTAGTAGTTGAAGGTGGGCTCTGACATTAGTGTTCTGTTAAATATGTTAAAACCGTGAAGCAGGGGAAACAGCTGTAGGATTTGAATTTCAGGACCTTTTAGTTGTTATTATGTTGGCCTCTGAAACATGCATTAAATCCAGATAGTACTTTTCATAATTTTTGAAGGGGAGCATGACTTTCATGTCACAGGTCCTTGGCACTTTGTGAAAAATTACATTCAAAGTGTAGAAAGTTGACTTATATCAAATATAGGGGAGAGTCTTGAATTCAGAAATAAGTGCTTGTTTACAGAACTTGAAATTTTAGCCATTGCAAGTTTTGGTTTACAAATAACTGTGAAATAACTGGTAAGAAAATCCAGTAGTTTCTGGAGTCTTAATGTGCTTACCTGGGTTTGTTGGGACTTGAGAACTGTGTATTATGGAGGTGTGTGAAGTGTTATTTGTGTTTGGTGTCTAAAGAAGGGGAATGAGGAATAACGTGGTTTTGGAAGCTAAAAGGAGACATGAATAAAAGGCTGTAGATTAGTTTTATAAATGCTGTTTACTGTATGTTATGGTGCTGCTCACAGGTTCAGATCCTGCTAGCAGTGAGTCAAAGTCACACATACAAATACTGCTTTGGTAGCTACCATATCTTTCCGTTAAAAATCAGGGAGAGAGTGTATTTCAAGCATTTGCCAGACCTTGTACAGATGAGAGACATTGCATATTTGTTTACAGGTACATAGTGAAATTAACTACAGGCTTTCACAGACTTACAGGGAATCAGTACAAATCCAGGAACTTAAAAATCTTCAAGTCCAAGTCCAGTGATAAAAATGTTGTCATTTCTCTTCTCTGTAGAATTAAGAGGTAATACATGAATGTAACAATGTTGGTAAGCGTTGGTCTTACAGAATGATTTTCTCTGTGTTTTAGGATCGAGTTATGATTAACCGACTTGACAGTATTTGTCAGACAGTGTTGAAAGGTAAATGGCCTTCAGCCCGAAGGAGCTACGACAGCACTACAGTGGCATCGTTCTACACCACCAAACTGCTGGATAGTTCAGGGGCAGCTGCAGAGTACAGAGAGCCCAGTGCACCCACACCTCCTCTTGCAGCTGTAAAAGAAGAATATGACCAATCACCCCAGCTGTCAAAGGTGAAGAAGCATGTACGAGAAAAGGAGTTTACAGTGAAAATCAATGACGTATGTTTATTTTTATTGCCCTAGGACCTGGTTGCGATTGCGGTGTGCGGCATGCTTTACCTGCAAGTGGCTGCCTGCTCTCACTCTCACTTCCTTCACACACTTGTTTGTGGGTATTTGGGTCTGCTGCTTCTGGGCACTGAGTGTTTGGGATTTGGGTTTGGTTTTTTGGGGAGGGGGTTTTTATGTGTTCTTTTTT
>VZTE01005381.1:1212045-1225846 GCA_013397775.1 Eulacestoma nigropectus | reverse complement strand
TTTTTTTTTTTTTAATTTGCATAAGCCACTGGAAGGAATTATTATTTTTCTCTCTGAATGGAATTTTTGCCATGCTGATGCTTCCTCAGACAGCTTGTTTTATGCTGTTTCTAACAAATCTGGTTAGTATAAAAAGGTATTTCTGCTGTTCAGCTTTTTTTAAACATTTCAGCAAGCACTTTATTATTTCATCGTCTTTTAGAGGATTACAGGAAAATTTCCTGGTTTAAATGCAGGCTAGAAGCTTCAAACATTTTGTTTATCTGTAGTTTGAGACCTGTTCATAGCACATAAAAATATATGACTATTTGCTCTTGTAGTTGGGTCTAGGACAGGATTCAGGAGGTAAACAGCTTACCAGTGTCTGGATTTTTCAGTTCAGATGAAATTTCTGTTCAAATGTTGATTTTACATGGAAGAGCGAGATTGTGTAAGGTCTAACACAGTGTTTTCATTCTTTCTCAATTCTTCTGGAGTAACTGTATGTGAAAACCCTGACTATGAAGTAGTTATTTGTGCTTCAGCAGAAGCTCTTCTAACCCTGGCATTTATTTAACAGGAAGGTGGTTTGAAATTGACTTTTCAGAAGCAGGGACTGTCTCAGAAAAGGCCATTTGAAAGCGAGGAGGGTGCATTGGGTCAGCAGCAATATCTGGCTCGGCTACGTGAACTCCAGAATGCTTCAGAAACCAGCCTTGTCAACTTCCCAAAATCACTTCCCAAATCAGGTACATAAAATATCAAAGAGCAGAAGAGTAATCTAGTATTAAATCCTCTGTGGTCTTCTGTTGATATCCGTGGGTTGGCAGTGGAGAGAGATGTACGCAATGTTGCTGCTCTAAACTGCAGTCTGGAGAAATTCTCTCCAGTGTGGAGACACTCTCCAGTTGGGAGCACCTGATATTTTATCACAGTGTCAATTACTGTAATGTTAATTTATTAGAATGATGCCATTATACACTGTAAACACCCCCCCCCCAAGAAGATTTTAATAAAGTGCATCACCGTGCACTGACAGTAATCAGTTTAACTCAGAACTTAATGTGGCTACTTGTAAGTTAAATGACGAGTTCCAGATTTATGCCTCTGCCAATTTGCACTCTTCATAATCTTTCTTGTGTCTCATAAAGAGACAGTGGAGGACAATAATCTAGGAGCAGTTTTTGATTTATAGCCAAGAACTTACAGCTTGTTTCAGAACAAAATAACAGTAGGTATATTCTGACAAATAAAAATGACCATAAAGTAAGGAGTTAACATTTGAATTGAAATACTTGACATTATTAGAAATGGGTACTTAATTTAGGCCGGCTTCTGCTTAAATTTTGCAACATACTATTAAGGTCTTGCTAAACATTTATTTAGGGATGTCTTCCTCTCTGTGAATGTGATGTCAACAGTTTTCAATAGCTATCATCCCTGTACAGATTAATTCGGAGGGGGTGGAAGGGCAGTAATGAAATTTTCATAGTAAAGTGGCTTTCAGAGCCTGATATTCATGATGCTTTAAACAATCATAAAACAAAGGGCAATTTGTCTTAGCTGTTACATGTAGAAATTATATGCACTCGCACTATTTCAAGTAATTTTATTTTATTTTTTTATTCAGACATGTTTCTCTTTATAAACAAGCATCTGACACAAGTTTTACTGCATCATTTATTAGGTACTTCCAGTCACTTAACAGCCAGTGCCAATGGAGTCATAGTTGACAGTCAGCCTGTAGTCAAAAAGAGACGAGGAAGAAGGAAGAACGTGGAGGGGGTTGATGTCCTCTTTATGAATAGAAATAAACAGCCTAACCATGTAAGTAAACTTGATTTTGTATCCAAAAAAAAAGATAAAAATTATTATTAGCACCTTAACTGAACATAACCATCTGTCCCTGTTCAACAAAAACTTGTAGTCAAAACTTTTGGGTTTGGGATTTTTTTTTCTGATAGTTTATGATTACACAGATGAGAACTTGGTGAAGTGTCATTAAATATTAGATATATACAATATCGATAACTGTTTTTAAAATGTAACTTCAGTTCTGATGAACTTTAACAATGTATTATTAAAAATTTGTGACTTTACATAGCAACACTTTCTGTCATGCTTTCCTGTAACATCTGTTATGGGACCTGATTGGGCAGTGACTTGAAGGGATTTCTGTGGCATGAGCAGTGCCCAAGTCCTTGAGTGTGTCCATAGTGATCTGCAGGACTGTGACCTTCATTGACTTACACATGAAGTAATTGTGATGTTATTTTGAATGAATAATTGTTTTCAGTGCAGAAAGTCAGATATTTTTAATTTCTCCAGGTTAATCCAGGTATTAACTCCTGTCAGGTTGCTGCAGGAATAAACCCAGCACTCACTTACGCGCAGTCCCAAGGCATGCTTGATGCAGAGAGTCCAGTTCCTGTTATTAACCTAAAAGATGGAACAAGACTTGCAGGTGATGATGCCCCCAAAAGAAAAGATTTAGAAAGGTGGCTTAAAGAACATCCTGGATATGTTGAAGATTCAGGAGCTTGTATTCCTGTGAGTATTTCTTTAACCTCTCCCTAGCTAAATAGTAAAATATTTCTCGTATGATGTATTTGAGTTTGTATTCTGTGTTACAGGGAGTTATTTCCTTGTTCTTCTGTTCCACTTAGGGAAGGGAAAATACCCATTTCTTCTTACCATGTGAGGTCTGCAAGCCTTCCTTTTGTCTCACAGATGTAATTGCCAAGAAGACCAGTACTAAATCAAGACATTTGATCTTTCACTTAGGATTTTAAAAGTTATCTAGGATAAGAAAACTTTTATTACCATGATACTGATGATGGGAGTTGAAAATGTGTAACAGCATATTTAGTGATGTGCAAGAGAATGAAAGACTTTCCTGTGGAATGTTTCTCATACCTACATTACAGTGCTATGGTAGTGATGTTTGTGTGGGTATGATCTTCTCATTATGTTACTTCTGAATTTGAGATTTGTTAATATTGAGCAGAATGTAAGAAAATCTTGTGTGTGACATCTGGAATAACAACCTTACTTCTCCATGAAGATGTTACAACACAAAACAGCAGTAATGTTCCAGACAGTTAAAGCACTGTTAAAAACTGAAAAATTAGTTAAACAAAACAATGGGCAAAGGCATCAGAGAAATGTAGTGCTGTTTACTGGGCTGCTTATGAAATGATTGTGATTAGTAAATAAGTATTGTTATTAAAATATTTCTGAAGTTGAAGTTGACTTCAAATGGATGCCTGACTCAACAGAATGCGCAGAGTTCTTACTGTTTTTAATTAGTTATATCAGAAAGATAATTGACTTTTTAATTCCTTTATAACAGAGGATGCAGCTGCATGATGGGAGGCCCAAACAAAAAAGACACCGCTGTCGAAATCCCAATAAACTGGATGTTAACAGTTTAACTGGTGAAGAACGTGTCCAGCTCATAAATAGAAGAAATGCAAGAAAGGTATTCATGATACTGTTTCCATTCTGATACTCTCTAAATGAAAAGTTACTCCAGATGAAGAACTTGATATGCTACGCTTGCTAAAATGTTCCCAGTATACAAATGAAAGGTTTTTGGTTTAAAGTTTTGGCACAGAGCAAAGAAGTCAATTACAATGTTTTGGTAAATGTTTTGCAACTATGAAAATATGTAAGATACAGATAGAAACATGGTTTATGTTCAGATAGAACTGAACACTCAGGATGGTACAATGTTTGTGCCGTTGACTCAGAGGTGCAGGGACACTAAAATGTGTTCAAAATATGTGATCAAAGTGGCAACTTTGTCAGGACTTTGAATTGTTTTATAATCATCTTATTACTATTTTTGACAATTAAAATGATATTGGTAGTATATACAGCAGAGAAACTTGTCCATTGGAATTAAGAGAATCCTGTGTACTGGATTATTTTGCTTTTTGCCTTTTTCAGTAATGTCTGGCATTTGCCTTTTATGGATCACCAGTAGTTACTGGCTGTTAGTCACATTTTTAGGTGCAATGGTAGGGGAACAGCAGAACAAAAGGAGAAGGGGAATTCTTGTGTAAAAATGCAGCAGTGGAAGATGTGAGAGCAGGCATTGAATTGAATTTTTGTACAGCTGATCAAAGTTTGGGAGCAGCACAATGCATTTGAATAGGCTCTGGGGAAGACTGAAGGCAATATTCAAGAAAAGGATGCAGAACATTACTGGTGTCTGTTGAACAGATCTGGCCAGATGTATGTGATAGTGTCTTTGAATGTCAGTGTAGCAGCAGAGCAGCAGTCCAGTGGGAATCTTTGAGCTGTTGTGTCCATGTATGGAGTGTTTTCCCTTTTCCTTGTGGCACTGCCAGCTTTTCTTTTTGTTAGAGCAGCTGCAAGGGAAGCAGAATGGGTTTTTTTGTATGCTGCTATATTAAGGTCAGGAGCTTTGTCCGTCTGTACAGGAGAGCGAGGCAGAATCTGAGTCTCTAATCTCTTCATTGTATTATACAGCAGCTCTAAAGGGGAACCAGAATGGTTTGTGAGTCTCTGGAAACTGGGATCTGTGGCTCCTCTTCAGTAGGCTCTGCCCTGAGGGATCTTGTCAAAGTTGAGGATCAAGGAGTGAGAGATCTGATCTCTGTTTACTGTGAAAACCTGTGTTTTCACGATGGCTTTTTTGCCTTCAAATTTCCACTCCGTAGTGGGCACCTGGATACTTTATTAATCGCATTTTTTCCATTTATAAGTTGTCGCCAATTTCTCTGCATCACCAAACTCGTCTTGTCTTGTCTCATTTTCTTTTATAGTAATACTGTAATACTGTAAGTAGCAGGGAGTGAGGGACCAAAAGTAGCCTAGAAAATATGGGTTTAAGTTGCAGTTTATAGAGAAAGTCAAGCAGAAACTGGAAATTTTTTCCTTTTTTCTTTCTGGATCTGAGTAATACCTCTCATTAATTTAAAAGCTTACTTTCCTGCTTATATGCTTTTATTAGGATATGCTGTTTAGCAATTTTAACTTGGCCTTTGCATAAAAAAACTCAAGAACTTATTTCATGATGGCAGAGCCTCTTAAAAGAAGTATTTCTAGAAGTTGACTGAGATGATAGAATAGGATTGATATATTGAATAAAGGAAAAGTTTAACAAGGTTGTACTTACAGCCTTCTTGGTAATACTTGGACCACTGTTGTTCTCTGTTCCTGTGGTTGCTCTTCCATTCATTGCACGTCTAAATAAACATTAAATATTAAACATCAGTGGGAATGTCAAATATTGAAGTCTCAAACTGAGTTTAATAGATGAGTTTGAATTTTGTAGATTTAGAACAAATCATGTACACATTTACCACCAGGAGTCAGTCAAAAGCTGGATCATGCTCACTGATCATTTGAAATGAGGCTTTATTTGTGCTGTATTATTTAAAAGGTAAAAATGAAAGTGTCAGGTATTAATGTTGCCTTTTTTCTTACCAGTTGTCACATATTCACGGACTTCTATCTTCTGCTTCTCAGGTTGGGGGTGCATTTGCTCCCCCTCTGAAGGATTTGTGCAGGTTCTTGAAAGAAAATCCAGAGTATGGAGTGGCTCCTGAGTGGGGAGAAGTTGTAAAACAGTCTGTGAGTATTTGCAGAATAAGATAACCATGACATGAAACGTATATGAAAGGAAGCAAAGCAAACAGAAAAAAAATGCATGCCAAGAGGTGTGATTTTTGTTTCTGGTATTACATTAACAGCAAACAGGAGTCAGTGTCAGCTT
Source organism: Eulacestoma nigropectus (assembly GCA_013397775.1). Lineage (NCBI taxonomy): Eukaryota > Metazoa > Chordata > Aves > Passeriformes > Eulacestoma > Eulacestoma nigropectus. The sequence continues at coordinate 1,220,121 of VZTE01005381.1, read as the reverse complement.
TCTGTCAGCTTAGTTCAGTAAATGCTTTGCTGGCACAGCTGGAGTAGGAGAAAGGAGTGGAACAGTGGCTGGCAACCCAAAATTAGAGATGCTGTGATGAAGAAGTTGTAATACTGTGACTTTTCATGTCTTAAATGTAGCTGTAGTGACTTTTAGAAAAGATATTAGCCAAGGAATAACTTGGGAATAAGAATACTTTCTCCAAAGTTCCAGTTAGGAAGAAAAAAATGCTTAATTTTAAATATTTTTTTTACTTTCAGTGTGCACCTTTGAGAAATTAGGATACTGAGGATACTATCAGTTAGTCTTGCCTTGAAGATAAGGACATATTTTGAACTTCAAAGAGTTGTGTTATATAGGTACCCCTCTCAATATAGGTATAAATAATAGCTGAATTACTTTAAGAAAGTAGTAGTTACCTGCAGTAGAGAAGAACAGAACTTGTTCTGAATTCCTGTAGCTGTATTAAGCTAATGTAAATTAAGAGTTATTTGCTGGGGAAAAAAGGCAGTTGTACTATGGAGTTGAGTAATAATTAATCTTATGATTGCTGTTTTAAAGAGGAAATTTCAAGACAATACATTTCGAAGGCAATATTGGTGTTCATTGCAACTCTTTCTTTGTTGTTTGGTTGGAGGACTTAGAGTTATGAAGTAATACTCTACAAATCCTAAATATAAGTATTCTGAATTTAATTTAAATTCAAGTTGAGTCTTTATTGTTTATTCTTCAGTTTATGGATGAGATGAAATACGAGGACATTAAAGAGACACTACCAGTAATAAAAAGGGCTCAGAGATTGTTGGTTTGTGTGCAATCACACATATTTAACTTCAAATTGAAAACTAATTAAACTGTCAAGTGGTTGCTGTGTGATAATATTTCAAAGCAGTGCTGGTTTAGATCTTAGATTGAGCTTGCTCCTGTAATTAGCTATATTAGGCTTGATGTGCCAGGAAACCAGTAAGGATGAGTTAGCAGAGGGCGTGAGAAGATCAGTGTGTAGCCCTCACAGGTGAGATGGGCCTGTAGACATTTGGGATGTGGTAGCACAAAGTCACAAATTCCAGGGAGTTGTCTGGACACCAGGCCTTCGACACTGTTCTGTACACCTGAGTCCTCCGTTTGCTTTTCCTTTGCCATCTTTAAGCTCTCAAAATACACTAACAGTGCCCGTGTGTCTCTCCCAGGGCTTCCTCCCAGAAGGAATGTTTGACCGTATCCTCACGGGCCCGGTGGTGCGGGAAGAAGTGAGCCGGAGGGGGAGGCGCCCCAAAAGCGAGATCGCCAAGGCAACAGCAGCTGCAGCGGCCGCCTCTGCTGCCAGCGTGTCCGTCAACCCCCTGCTTGCCAATGGACTGCTGCCAGGAGTGGATCTGCCCAGTCTTCAGGCCTTACAGCAAAACCTGCAGAACCTGCAGTCGCTGCAGGTGACGGCGGGATTGATGGGAATGCCAGCTGGCTTAGCGGCTGGAGGAGAGGCCAAGAACATGGCTGCCATGTTCCCCATGCTGCTGTCAGGGATGGCTGGATTACCAAACCTGCTGGGCATGGGAGGACTGCTGACAAAGTCGACAGAATCCATTTCGGAGGAGAAAAAGGGAAACGATTCAAAGGAGACAGATACAAAGAAAGAAAGGACAGAAGACCAAAATACGGATACTGGTGGTGAAAACTCTGTTTCGAGTTCTCCTTCAACATCCTCTGCCGCTGCAGCTGCCAATCCTCTCTCTCTTAACCCTTTACTTTTGTCCAACATACTTTACCCAGGGATGCTTCTCACTCCAGGCCTTAATCTTCATATCCCAGCTTTGTCTCAGTCTAATGTTTTTGATGTACAGAACAGTGAAAGCAATGACACAGGCTCAGCCAAGCCCACAGAGGAAAAGGAGGAAAATTCTAGGGTTAGAGATCAGGAAGACAAAGGGGGAACAGAGCCAAGCTCTCACAACGAAAACAGCACAGATGAGGGTTCAGAGAAAGCAGATGCTTCATCTGGATCTGACAGTACATCGTCTTCATCTGAGGATTCGGATTCAAGCGATGAAGACTGACCCCAGACTCTGCACTTAAATTATAAACTGATTTTGAATTTATTCTTTAATTATTTCATTGTAAATAACCCAGTGTTGAGTGCATCAATGATTTACTGACCGAACATTTCAGTATTTGTTTAGAAGTGCAAACTGCTTTCAGAGACGTTTTGCATGTAATATTTCTTGAAGTTCATAAGTTTCTGAACTTGTATGTACTATCAAATACACAATGGTGTAAAATTACAACAAAAGGCATTATAATTTTGTTGGGGGGTTAATTTTATGAAAATAATGCTCAAGTAAGAGCTGTATATTTAATATATTTGCAGTGAACACAGAATACTTTATGCATATTATTGATTTAATTTGAATATAGTTTTACAGCCTCCTTGACACTTATAATTTACAGATCAAAACTCAGCAATAATTTGGGCAGCTAATGAATGTCATGAAAGCTGTAGAATCTACATCACCATCCATTGCTTTAATTACATGAAAATGCTCTAGTGTTGTGATGCACTGCTGTTTCCAATTCAGGTACAAGTGTGTTTAAAAGAAGATAAATTTTTCCCAATCAGCCAATTAAACTGGCTACCTGTTACCTCAGCTGAGTTAGTTTAGGAAGTTTACATTGGTTTCTATTACTTGTTTTCAGGTTTTGTTTTGTTTTTTAAAGACATCCTGTATAGCATGTTAAAATCTGAGTTATTTGAGATAAGACTGTTGGGATTTTCTTTCCCCCTTACTGCAGCTGTTCTCTTCAACAGCGGTAGGGGGAAATTAAAGCAAAAACCGTCTTATCTCATGCTACTTGGCACCATGTAGATCTATTTAGTTTACACCTTGCAAAGTTTTGGGCTCCCTCTGCAGAATAAAAAGTCCCAAAATGAGGAGTAGTTTCCCCAAGACTCAGAAGAGGCAAATTGTCATAAAGTGCCACTGAAAAGACCTTTCAACACTGCATAATTCATGTAAAAATTGTTTGTTTGCTTTGTTTGTGTAGATTTCTATTTGTGTTTTATGTCATAAAACCTCCTGGAGTTCCCAGTTAATAATGGTAAAATAAAGTACAGATAGTTTTGAACTCCTTTTGAGTTTAAACTTCTCTGCAGATTTAAATCTGACTAAATATTAAACATCCAAAATCATTATTGGGATATCACTTCATATATTATGCTGAGTTACCCACTAACGAAAAAGCACTTTGAATAGTAAGGAAGACAAATTATTCCTAGAAACCACAGTAACAGGGCATAAGGCATCTGTTTAAGTCCAAATCCTTAGAACCCTTTACTATATAAAATCTGTCTAAGATTTGATGTGTGATATGATTCCTCCTTCTTAAGCTGCTATTACTCTGACACGGTCGAGGCCCAGATTCACATTTACAGAACTTCTCAACTGACTGAGACTTCAGTTGACCTTGGTTACATCATTTGCGGTCCAAGAATAGGCAAGTGTTAAGAGAAAATAGATACAGGTACTAGTGAAAGTCATGGAAAAAGCTTTACAAAGGGATAAATTTAAAAATAAAAAACAAAAACTGTATATTTTGATATAGTTCTGTTGCTTGCTTGTACAGTAAAACAACTGTGTTGTTTTTTATCAAGAACTTTACCAATGAAATATAAGTTTCTATGTGCAAAATAACTAGCCCCATGATTAGAAGCAGTATTAGCTGTAATGACACAATTATACAAGTACCATTTGGATTGTGCTGGTTACGTATTTTCCCGGATAGTATTCTGATTTTTGGCCCTTCATGCAGTGTCTTAGCAATAGTGAAAATCAAAAACTGCCAAGAGAAGGGGGTAGCAATTCATCATTAAAATAAAAAGTATTTCATATTTAATATTTTGCCCTTTGTAATATAGCACTTTTATTTAACTAGGATGCATCTATGAAATAGCCAAAGTTTTACAAGCAGTTATCAACTTCGTTTGCTGATGGAATATGTCAACAATGCCATCATTTCCCACCCTTCCCCCACAAAACAAGTCCTAAATCTTGTGGCTAAAACCTAATTTATATCAGATTTATGAAATAAAGTATTTTCCTATTATGGTCAAGTAAGTTTGGTTACTGTTCTAGTGATTCTTTCTATGTAATAAGGCAATTACAGTTTCAAGTAATGAAGGCTGGTGTAGACTTGAACATAATAATATTTGGCTTATTTTTCATCAGTTTGATCCAGAGGGGGAAAAGTGTCCCACTATCAGCTAAACTATATGCAAATACGGTTGTATAAAGTTAAGGGTTATAAGGAAACCTCAGTAGAATTACACTAATACTGAAGTTAAAATTAAAAGGATATCCAAGGTGATGATAAAGTGTGTGTTGGTAGTTACTAAAAAAACCTTAGCTGTTATTGCCTTGTATTTCTATCCCTTGTTTCAGGCTTCATGATCCAAGTCTTAGTCCAGGTTTTTTTTGGACATTTGCAATATTTGCCAGTTGTGTTCTGTGTAGTCTGAATTTGCTTTCTGTAGTTGAACAAGCGTCTTAAAAAGTCATTTGTAATTTATTGAATTACTTTCTATGATGTTCTATAGAGCAAATGGAAGTTTAATTATTTTTTATTAAACATATTCTTTGACTACCCGTGATGTCGGCCTCAGTATGTGAAAGTAATGCTGTGTGAGGATTAAACATGTATTTTCCAGCAGCACAAGTCAAGTTTCACTGCTAAGTTTTAAAACTGAAATTTTTCTTAAGACCTTAAAAAAACCCTGCAAACAAGCCAAGGATGTAACACTCACACCTACTGCCCAAGACCATGGTTTACTCTTGTATGATTTTACTGGGAATCAGTTGCCTCTAATTCTCTTGTCTTCCAAACAAAATGAGCTGTCGTTCCCTCCCTTCAGTACTTAGGGTTAGAAAGGAATGTATGGCCTAGGTTCTGGTCCAAAAGTTACCTTAATTTTAAATAAGCATGTTGGCAGTGAAGTAAGTACCTTTTCAGTCTTTCTTTTTAAAACCTTGCATTACTTTCCACATCTTTATTAAAGCAATTAATTGTGTACCCAGCACTTAATTATTGCATGTGTTTCACACAGGGCACAGACATATCTCCTGAACCCGAGTTGTCTTCTGCTTGTCTGGTGCCACCTTGTTTTAACCTGGCATTGCATTTGAATGATTCAATGGTATCCTTATCTATTTCAGTCTGAATTTTGTCTTCATAGCCTGATCATCCTTTCTGAGTTCTGCTTCTTCAGATCTGTACACAGGTGATAAAAGTGTACATACAGATGAGCTCTCTTCTCAAGTTCTCTATTTCTTTTTTCCTTGGAAGTCCTGCAAAATCTCTAATAGTGTTTTTTAAATGTATTTTTAGAATCCAGTCGTCTTGGTCTATAAATTAAGATACAAGGATCTATTTTTCAATGAAGCTATTCCCATGGAACAGGTGATCTAGGCACTATATTGGTGGTTAGTTTATTGCGCTCCTTTGAAGTTTTTCCAAACACTGTGTGGGGTATGATGATTAGATAAGACTCTTAACAAGGGGTCCAGGGCGAAGTCCTATCCTGTTTGTTTTATTTTGTCTATGAGAAAATGATTTGTGCCATGTAACTTAGTAATAAATTTTTCATGGTTTGCTCAGTATGACAGCGCTGATCACCCATTAAAATGAAGGTTTGATGAAGGTCTAATTCAAGCTGTAGTGAGATGAAATGTGCGTGGTGTTCAGGGTTAATATAAAGGGATCTACACAATGGTGTTACAATAAATTATTTGTGATGTGAAATTATAACATCTAGTTTTACAAGCAGTTTCTGATCTAGTTGTGTTGCACCTATAATTACCTTCCACATGAGCAGGCTGTTTCAGTGCAATACAGGATTTACCCTGCTGTAGCTGACCAACATTTTAAATTTTACATCTGTACATTGTTGGGACCTTGGGCTCATGTTGGTATCTGCAGAGGAGGCTAATTGTACTGGTGTAGCCACAGGAGTTTACAAAATAACTGTCCTGGCTTATCTAAACATCCCTAATGTTACACAAACAGGCAGTATAATTTCTGTGTTACATTTAGAGGAAAAGGAAATAAAGATAATAGCTTTCCAAGGTTTTTTTATGATTTTTTTCTTGAATGCTGCCTCCTTTTAGGTTCTCTCATGCAAGGAAGCAAGGAAAATACAATGCCCAAGATCCTGCATGAATTTACACTGCAAAATGAGGACTTGTTTGCTCTGCCTTCTGTGTGCGTCCGGTGTGAACACGGCCTGACAGTGCACAATTCTCATTAGTGTTCCAGGTAAGGTCTCATGAATAAAAGGGAGGCTGATTTGGGAAATTCTTGGGATCCTAATGTCAGATACAGTATCATCATCTCCCTCGTGCTCACCAAAACCAACAATAGTGCTGACACCGTTTTCTGTTCTCGAAGGATAAAAGCGTTTGATTTGGAACTGCCGTGTCGGCTCCTCTGCTTGACGCCATTTGACCAGTGTGCAGCTGCTCAAAGCAGGGGACAAGAGCCTGTTCATAGGGAAAATTTCTGAGACTGCAGGACAGTAAAAAATGTATGTTACTGTGGGGTAGCCAAACAGCTGTGAGGGACTCGGGCTGAGAGGGTGTTTGTGGCTGTTACTTGTGATACTGGTAGATCTAACATGGAGTCCAGTAGTGGAAATTATTCAAGTAATTTACATGCCGAATGAGGATAACTCTTTATTATTCTTGCATCGTTTTAGTGAGGGAGGAGCAGAAGGGAAATAGGGGACAGGTGAAGTGGAAAAACAAGTGAAGCTAAGTCCTCAGGGATAAAAAAAAGATTTCACTAAAATGTTACTTGTCTAAGTTTTCAGTACACCATTCAAAGACAACTTTTTTTTGAAGTTTCCTGCACAAGAGCAGTTAAGTTAAACCATTTATTTGCAAATTCTGGATGCATAAAACCACAGGGAAGTACACAGGAATCACAGCATAATAACCTTCTCTTTAACCTCAGCTTTGTTTATCTTTCAATATTGTGGGGGTTTGTTCCTCTTTTTTTTATATGAAGGATTTTTAAAGAGTAGATGAATGTTTCTCAGTAGAAATTAAATACTGTAATGTTATTGCTGCTTTGTGCTTTGGTAGATACTGTAAATTTAACTAAACAGAAAAGCCCTTCATCATTTATATAGTCTTCTGGGTGGCAGAGAGCTTCCCATCAATGCCCTGCATATCTCAGAGCAGGAACTTGGCCTCACTGCAAAGTTCACAGCACCTCTGTGTTAAAAAAAAAAAAAAGATGTAACACATTAAATACGGCCTAATCACTAGTTTTTAATGTTGCAAGTTGTTCTGGTAGTCTGGGGGCTGCAGGTATGGGGGGGATCCTGCTGGCATCACCATCTTCCAGTGCCAGCTCAGGTTTTCTGTTCTCGATGCTGGGTAACAACGTGTATTTGTGTCCTGAATCATATCTCAGGTCAGCCAAATCATCTTTTCTTGACATTTATTTTTTTCCCCCTGAAGCTTTCAGTGTTTGTAAAATACCAGTAATACAAAATCAAGCTGACAGAGTCAATAAATCTCTTAATCAAGCACAGCCTGTTTTATTGATCACTTAATTGACGTGTACCTGCTCTAGGACTGACATCTCCTTAAATCTTATTTTTGGCAGCCTCCTCTCTGCTTGGCTGGGACTTGACCGGGGGAGCCATTTCTGTCTCTTTCTCTTCCCTACCCTCCACTGTCTATGTATATATGTGTATGTACAGCCCATACCCCGCACTCTGTGTGTGTATATGTGTGTGTCCAGCCCCTCCCCGGCACTCTGTGTGTGTATATGTGTATGTACAGCCCATACCCCGCACTCTGTGTGTGTATATGTGTGTGTCCAGCCCCTCCCCGGCACTCTGTGTGTTTATATTCGTGTCCAGCCCGTCCCCGGCCCTGCCCGGTCTCTGCCCGTTCCGGGCTCCCCTCACAGCCCCGGCCCCGCCCCGCCCAGGGGCTCGCGCGCCGGGCGCGCTCCCGCTCCGTGCCGTGCGCGCGCTGGGGCCGCGGCGCGCGGTGCATGGTTGGAGCGCGCGCCGTG
>VZTE01005381.1:1175729-1211955 GCA_013397775.1 Eulacestoma nigropectus | reverse complement strand
GCCGAGCCGGGTCCCGCGGGGGGCGCGGCCGCCGCCCCGTCCCCGCCGGGCGAGGACGGCGAGACCCGGCAGCGCTACGAGGAGCTCTGCAGGAGCCTCAACATGGACGAGCGCGCCCGCGCCGAGGCCTGGCTGAGCTACCAGAGCATGAGGCGCAACTACACCCTGGAGGTGAGGGAGGGGCGACGGGGCCCCGGCCGGCCCGGGGGGGAGCCCGGCGGGAGGTGGGGGGTGAAGTGCCGAGGGAAGGGACGGCGGCGGAGGCGCGGCGGCCTCACCTTCGCACCGCCCGGGCGGCCGGGAATAAACATCGCAATTTGGAGTTATAGCGGCGAAAGGTGTTAGAAATGGAAGTGCCCCCGTCGCTGTGGTCCTTCCGCTCCCAGCAGTTCGGCCGAGGAGCGGCACGGTGGCCTCGGCCAGCGCCGCTCCGCAGCCGCGCGGGGCCCGCGGAGATGCCCAGCGCAGGTGTGATCACATTTATCAGTTATTTACTGGGGGCTTGCATGGCCGTGGGCTGGGGGTAAGGGGTAAAAGGTAAAGGGTACAAGGTAAAGGGTTGGTCACGTCGTTCTTGTAAACAGGAACACGCGGTGTCACGCCCGGGAGCTTCGGAGGCGCCTTTTATCGTTGCCTTCCTATAGTAAAGGTGGCGCTTGTGATAACCTTCGGGAGTTCTCGGGTCTCCCCAGCGCTGCCCTCCCCGTGACCGGGCGGCTCTCGGGGCAGAGCTGCGGCGGCTCCGCACCCTGGGCAGGGCTCGGTCCTGCGGGGCCGGAGCCGCCCGTGCGGGAAGGAGGAGTCCTGCTCCGGCAGCGCCTCTGTCACATCGCAAACGGGCTGCGATGCTCGGAAGGAGCCTTGACGTGCCCCCGAAGGTGTGCGCTCATCCGGGCCCGTCACATCACGTAGCCCGACAAAACCACAGCCTCGAATTTAGTTTGGCCCCTTGTTTTACGTGTCCTTTCCCCACTGAAGTGTTACTGTTTGATCAAAGAGAAGAGAATAAAATTTCAAGTGCTCATTAGAATTAATTTCTGTCTTTAGGTGCCAGACTGAATAATTGTCCTGCTGTGTGATACAGAGCAAAATGGAAGCTATGTTTTTCTTTTCCTACTGTCCGTTCAGGGCAGAGGAATGTTTTGGTAGCAAGAAACTGTAGCCTTTTTTTTCCCTTTTTTTATGTTTCTCTTCAGTCAGAGCAGAGCAAAATTCTGTAGGAGAAGAACACGAAAAATATGTTGCTACACATTGAGTCAATTGTGAAATTTAAAACGGTAACTAGTAATTTTAGCTTTGATGCAGTTCAGTATTAAGTGCCTATTTAGCACCTGTTTTGTTGCAGTTAAAGACCCGAAGCACAACAGAACTTAGAAACAGCAAATCGAGTTTGTCACTGGTTAAACTTCATCTTTTCAGGACACAGTTCTTTTTCCCGATGCTGGGGTAGATGAAAAGCATGTTTTTCTTTTCAGTGAAGTTTTTAGGTGCCTAATGTTTTGATTCACAGGGAAATGACATGCACTGGCTGGCTTGTGCCTTGTACGTGGCTTGTAGGAAAGCAATTCCAACTGTGAGCAGAGGAACAGCAGAAGGAAATTACGTATCTTTAACCAGAATCCTGCGCTGTTCAGACCAAAGGTAACTTTTCTTCTTGCTAGCTTTTAAACACTTAAAAAATCTCAAAGAGTGCTTATCAGACCCTTGTGAAATTGGAAATAGAGAATAAAAGCTAAGTGTGTTTCTTGTTTCCTGCTTTTGAAGATAGACTTTGTATCACTGGAATGTTTGTACTATAGCTCACTGCCACAGAAGTAGGGCGGCTCCTTTGGCTCAGTACTATGTTCATAAAAACACTGGTTTTCAAAATAAGAGATTGACTTTCTTCACTCAAAGGAGAAAGAAGCCAGTCACTGAAGAACAGTCAATTTTTGGGGTATGCAAAGTGTGAACTTCTCACATGAGAAACCGTTTTTAGTTCGCTGCGAAAATATTCACGATTTATCTCCATTTTTATGTAAGAAAACTTCACTTTTCACATGTTCTTGCTAAAGTCACTAAATGAGGTCAGAATCTGATGAACGAATTTGCATCAAATGTTTATGTCCATAAAGTAATAAAAAAAAGCTTCTGAAACAATTTCCTTTATTTATTAGCAATCTCTTTGTTTTCTAAAAATTCAGTAGATTGGCACAAGAAGAAGGAATGTTCTTACATACTTTTTCTCCCATTTCTTCTACTGTTGAAACATTGCTGTTGATTTTAAACAATGCAAAAGTGTTCCTCTATAAACTTTTTTTTTTCCAAATTAGAAATTTAGGGAATTGAATGTTGATAAATTGTTTCTGTGATCTGGGCTGTCAAAGACTAATAGCACTGAAAAAGAAGGTGTAACTAAAGAAGCAGAAAAGGAATTAAAGCCAAATTTGCAAAGTGCAATTTACTAAAACTTAAGAGGTTTTTCATACTTGGTAGAATATTCTTAGCATTGTAGGTCTCATGGTTGTTTTATGTAAGTTAATAAATTATTCAGAAAAACGAGGCAAATCTAATTTCAGAATAATCTGACTGTTGGAGTTGATTTTGTCTTTGTAAGGAAATGCCAGACCCGTGAGTACATAGTTAACATGGTTATCAGCCAAGGATCTAAAAATATTTCACAAGCTGTCTGAGCTCATCCATGTTTATGGGTGAAGGACTGGCTCCGAGTTCATTGTCATGTTTGCTATGCCACCATTTCATCAGTAGTTTGGGCAGTAGAAATTGCACTTCCTTTGAAAATGTAGAGTTTATTTCTGCAGGAAAAACAAACGGCCTTTCTGATCTAACCCGTTGGGTATTTCCAGCTTGATCGAGTTTTTTAACAAGATGAAGAAGTGGGAAGACATGGCAAATCTACCATCCCAGTTCAGGGAGCGAACTGAGAGATTAGAGAGAAACTTTACCGTTTCTGCAGTCATTTTTAAGAAGTATGAGCCCATTTTTCAGGACATTTTCAGGTATCCTCAAGAAGATCAACCTCGTCAACAGAGAGGAAGAAAACAGAGGTGTGTTTCTGTTATTTCCAGACTGATTTTAAAGCATTACTTTAATGAAAATAAAATGAAGTTGCTTGGCTGTTTTAGTAGTATTTTGTCTGTATTTTCATAATTATTTTTTTATAATATCAGAGTTGGTTTATCCTTACTTGCTGTAAATTTTTAGTCTCTTTTTTGGTTTCAGATCTGACAGGGGGCAGGAAATCCCAAAGCTGCTGAGTTTCTAATGATTTGGGGGGTGGGGAAGAGGGTAGAGATTTCAATCAGCCTGTAGACAAGGGAAGCACTAGTATTGCGAAGCTTAGTCTGTTTCATTGCCCAGTAACCCCCATGGATTTCTTCATAGATGCAGATCTTGTGGATATTTTGCTTCATAGTGAAAGCTTTGTTTCTTTGTTACTGTTTGTATTAGGAGTGCTGTGGAATTGAACTTGCAGAGGCTGGGGTTCCGATTGTGCCTACACTAAAGCTGTGTGCATCTTCCTGTATCAGCTTTAGTCAGGGTTTTGTGGGAAGAGTGTAAGATTTTGGCCACGCTGTAGTAAAGCTTAGTTTTCTCTTTGAATTATATACTGTTGTATGATGTTTTATCAGTTCTGATTCATCGAGCTTATTGTCTTCTTGCTGTATTTTCCTCCAAAAGACGACAACCATGTACTGTGACTGAAGTTTTCCAGTTTTGTTGGGTGCTGTTTGTTCATGCAAAAGGTAAGAGATCTGAAAGGGATTAAATAGAGCACACATGGGTTTATTAGTCATTATTTTATATCAGTCCTTAAAACACCGAATAGGTGCAGTGTACATATAACCTTTATTGTAAGAGCAGCCTTAAAGCTTATAAGAACAGTTGAGAATTTCGGGTGTTTTTCTTCATAGTGAGTGTTGGGAGAAAAAGGAAGGAACAGGCTTAAATCCTCATTTTAGGCTTCAGCTGTTCAGTCATAGCACATACAGTCTAAAATCTTTCAAATCTGTGTCTTAAAGAGTTTCCACATCTCTAGGCCTTGTTTCAAGTCCTGCTTTGATGAGTGTTCACTGTGAGTGATGTGATAAGTAAGGTAGTGCTTTGGGGAAGGTAAAGATAGGATTGATATTCCACATGGAAAGAGCATCATTGTAGGTTCAAATCCACTGATAATGTCCAGTAACTTGATAATTTTTTCATAATATAACATCTATTAGAGGAAAACCAATATTTTAATTTCTTCGAGGAAAGGGATAAAAGGAATTCTGTTTTAGTTTGGGGGTGTGTGGTGGGATGTATTTTCTCAAATCTAAAAGTGAATCAGTGTTAAGATTCCTGCAGTGTGCTGTGATTTCCTTAACTGGATGATTTTGAGGCTAGGACAGTGTTGGCTGTGGCCATATTGAGTGGCCCGGCACTAATTTTGTTCAGCACAGAACTTGTTTTACAAAGCCTTTCTTTCTGCACTGTGCCACACTGCAGAGGGCTCCTGGCAGCCATACTGGACCCTCAGCACCACATCCCTGTACGAAGGTCAGGAAGGGTGTGCTGGGCACAAGTGCTGCACTGAGCACTCTGTCCTGTGAAGAAGATGCCTTTTTGTAAGGCTGCAAATTTCACCTCATTGGGCAAGGGAAATCTTTCCTAAACAAGTGTGGTGCTTTCAGCCCTGAAACACAACATGATTTCATCCACTGAGCCCAGAGGAGAGTTAGTACTGTACTTATTTCCAGCAGTCAGGACTTCACTTCCTTAGCATAGGTAGGCAGCTGAGAGAATAAGTAGGTCAGTCTGAAAAATCACAGGTTTTTATTTTCCTTTCTGTAAAGTCCTCACTTCTGTGGGAAGACTGGATGGTTGACAAGGTGCAGAGGGACTTCCTGGGTCTTCCTGTTGTTAAATTATTGATTAATATGTTTGAGTAACTGCATCATTGATTGACTACATCTTAATTAGGAAGCAATTTCAGACATGCTAACTAACATTATGGAGAGTATCATGTTGATAACACATCCAGTTGAATTTTACAAGAAAAAGAAGAAATACAGTGCACAGAAGCTGTAAAGTTACTAAGTGATTATTAAGTGTGGCAGTACAAAAATGGAAACTGAACGTTGACTGTTAAGGCATTAGGTGTTGGTGTGAGGTTTTGTTCTGTGTGTTTTGGGGTGGGCAGTAAACCCTTATCACAGCAACCGCACATCAGTGGCAGGCCCAGGCTTGTCTGTTCCTGCAGCCCATTGCCTTCAGTTCGTGCACTGCACACTGAGGGAGCCCCTTGGTCAGTGGGACTGCACTTTGTAAGAACTGCTCTTTAAACTCTTTTATTTCTTTGTTTAAAATTGATGGGGGAAAAAACCTCTGCTGCACTGAGATAACTGTTTTTTATTTTTTGGTATGAGGTTGTGAAAGGAAGCATTGTTTGAAATGTCAGCAACAAAAAAATACTGTGGAACTGTTCATACTGTGAAATTATATTTATTTTTGACTGTGCTGACAGTAATGATTGCTGTGGTAGTTGTCATGGTTGTGAAATCGAACCTATGTTATGACAGTTACTTTGACAATTTTATTGATTTAAGTTTTGCTAATAGTATCTAGGACTTTCATTGCTTTGCTGTGAACCTATAATGATTTGGAAATAACTGATAAGTGGGTAAAGTTAATTAAAATTTCATCTAGGGTTCATTATATTAAATAGTTTAAATTCTCTGCATTGAAATTATTTTTCTTCTAACAAACGTAGAACCAGAAAATAACATAAATTTGAACAAACTGGTGTGTTACTGATAGAAACATAACAGCATAATTGATAAAAATTCTCTAATTTTATATTCATTTTGATGAACACTCACCGAGTTTATTACTATATGATAGGTTTCTTCAAGAATTTAAATCTGTTCTTCAGAGTGGGTTCAGCTAAGTGATATGAAGCTTCCCTGAGAAAAAAGTGGGGAGGGAAAGAGTGGAATAGTTTAGTATTTAAGGAGTAATAGAAACATCATGCTGTGCATAAAAAATAATGGAATTGTGATTTATGTTATTAATTAATTGCATAGTTTATTTTACAAAACTGTTTTTAGCTGTGGCCGCTCCTCTAGAGGAATATCATAAATATAAATGAGTTCAGTAAAGACTAATGACTCCAAATGTGATCTTTGTGAAAGGTAATAAAAGAGTGAAGAGGTTACAAGGACTCTTTTCTGCAGGAAGATGATAAATAAAAAATGCTTAATAAACCAGAACAGAGATAGGCACATTTTAGCTCTTCTGTAAAGCACAAGAGAAATAAAGTTACATTTATTACTGTTTATAATGAGCGTGCCCCCAGCAAAATTTTTGTAAGAAAACAGATTGTTAAAAAAGAAAATCTGACTTTGAGTTAAATAGAGATTTGTTCTGGAGAGTGAGGGGCAGGGGCTGAAGGAGGAAGCAGTTTCTAGGCCATATGAAAACCTGGGTCTAGCCTTGCCAAGGTTAAAGTTCTTTGCAACTTTTTACAGCAATGCAAAGTCAAGGAAAAGGAGACAAGTTGAGTCTCAGAACACCTTCTACCCCTCCTTGGCCTTCAGAGCAGGATTTGCTTCGGGCAGGTGCAGTGAGAATCCAGTGAAGGACGTGACTCTGCCAGGCAGTGGGGCTGGTGCTACCAGAGTTATGGAAGCACATTTTTCTTCCTTGAGCCAGTTTGCATTATACAGTTTGTGCTGCTTCGAGTTATTTATGCACTGGTTAATGAGATAACTGTGAATGAGGGAGCAGCAACAGCATATTTATCAACGTTTTGGTAACGTCTGATTTCAAAACAGCACAATATATTTGAGTTCCTTCACAACTGTTATTTCTGAACAAATATTTTACTTTTATATTTGTTATATGTTATTAAATGTGAGTCTGCTTTACTGCCTGTGTTGCCATCCAGATATTTATAGTGACCAAAGTCTGTGTTTCCAAGATTCCATTATTGATTGTAATACAAACATCAACAGTTTCTTGGTTAAAAAATTTTTAAATCCATGCTATTTTTTTGTCTTACGTCTTTCTAATATTGCAGGAAATTTTCCTATGATCAGTGATGACTTGGTCAATTCCTACCATCTCTTGTTATGTGCTTTGGATCTTGTGTATGGAAATGCTCTGCAGTGTCCTAACCGTAAAGAACTCCTGAATCCTAATTTTAAGGGTATGTTGAAAAAAAAAGTTGATTCGAAATACATGGGAATTAATATTTTCTGTATCTGGCTATGCACTTCTGTGTCTATTAATGTAGTATGTAATAACGGACTAGTGAATTTTGTCAATAATACATTAAGTCAAGAATTTGATGTATTGTGGAAATACCCTTGAAGGAAGCTTGATAGTAATAATTTGAGTTAATGAGGGTTTAATGTCAGTGAAAAAGTGCATAGTGACACAGCCATCACTGGACACAGTAAGACTGGAATGTTCCTATGATGCAGCAGTTTGGAAAGACCCAAGGCTCAAACAGGAGATTTGTTTCTCTCTCATTTCTGGATTGCTGCTGTTCTCTTTTCTGAAGAGAATGAAAGTGTAGGTTGACTTGAGAACCACAAATGCGACTGAATGGTGAGAAGTTGCCATTGAGTTTCTGATGTAACTCTTCCCAGACTTGCATTTCATTTTCAGTGCTGTACAGTATTGGCCTGTAGTTGTAGTGCTTCAGATGTGACCCGGGACCATTATCTCAAATAAATATTGTAGTTGACAGGTGTTTGATTTTTTTCCTATTAGAATTGATATATTTAATTTTTATCACTCAGTCACTAATGTTCTTAAATCTCTAACTTAAAATTTGCTTTTGATAACATTATACAGTTGAGTGGGCATTATGTAATTAGTAGTTCTTTCAAGGGAACTAATTAGTTTACTGTTTTAATTTCATACTACCTTGACTACACAGCATAGAATCTAAGTTTAATAAGGAAATAGGATAATGATTTGCAAAATCAAATCATGCAATATTCTTAATTGTAGGACTACCTGAAGACTTCCATAGTAAGGATTATAAAGTATCGTCTGATCCTCCGTGCATCATTGAAAAACTGTGTTCTTTACATTATGGATTAGTTTTAGAAGCAAAAGGTATAAAGGAACATTTTTGGAAGCCATATATTCGGAAGCTTTTTGACAAAAAGGTTGGTCAGTAAATTTGTTACGTAGATAAATCTCTCCTTACTTGTTACTTTCAAAACCTTTATAAGAAATGAAATGCCCATCCTTTGTTCTTAAATGTCTTACAGCTCTTAAAAGGAAAAGATGAAAATCTGACTGGATTTCTAGATCCTGGGAACTTTGGAGATAGTGTGTAAGTCACTGTTTGTGGTGTGGTTTGCATGAGTGTCCCTCTGTAACCCAGCTGCACTTGTTACCTTATCTGAGCACTGATAGCAGCCAGCTGCCTTGTGTGTTTAGTAATGGCCATCCACCACTGCCTTCCTGTTCCTGTGAGTGCTGTGGGCTGAGGCCTGCTTGAAAGAGGAACGATGCTTCAGGATGGTGGTACCTGATGTCTGCTTTTATTCTTACGTTTCTCTTTCCTGTGTTGTTGGGGGTTTTTTTGTTTTGGTTTTATTTTTTGTGTGTAACTCAAAGAGTTATTATGAAAAAGCTGTGGGAGCATGTTGAGTAGGAAGTGGGAGGGAAAAAATTGGTTGTGGTGATGTTTAGAGATGTTTATGGGTGTGAATTACTTTCTTTTAATGATACAAAAATGGTTCAGTGTAGTTTATGATATGATGCTATGTAAATTATGAGGAGTTTCCACAAAATAGGAGTTCTCAGTAATCTACTGCGTTCTTCCTGCAGCTGGATAAATGGCAAGGCATCAGATATGTAGGGAAAATAATGTCCTTGCCACTGTCATGTTTAAGGTACTGTAGATCTTAAAGGAGCTTCAGTGCTTCAGTGAGGGTCAAAAGAAATCTGAAGTAGACTTCCCTCAGGCCAGAACTGTGTTCAGTGTGTGAGCAGGTGAACAAAGCAGTCTAAGTAAAGGGGGGTTGTCTGTCTTTCCTTTCTGCTGTAGCAAAGCCATTAACAAGGCCTATGAAGAGTATGTTCTGTCAGTGGGAAATCTCGATGAGCGAATCTTCCTTGGCGAGGATGCAGATGAAGAAATTGGAACTCTCACGAGGTGCTTAAGCACACCTTCAGGGATGGAAACAGCTGAAAGGGTACAAGTGAAACATAATTTGCAGCAGCATTTTGACAGGGTGAGTATGGCATGGTCTATGTTGCTGTTTTTATATGCCACCTTCCCTGGCAGTCTATGGAGACTGAAATAAAACACACCTAGGAGTGTGGGGAGAAAATGGGAGTAGTATTGGGAGCTAGACTTCATGGTGAAGAAAGTAATGTGTTTATTAAAATAAGTAATTGTGTGCTTAGGTGATTAGAAGATGCATTGATTTTGCTGTGTGCTAATTGAAGGGAGATCCTTTATGTTACATTATTTTAATGCGATGGTTTGATCTGATGCAAATGAACTAAAATGCTGATCAGAAGGACTTCTCATGTTAGAGGTTAAACCTGCTGAAAGGAAACCCTGGGTCAGTACACTTTTCCTATGAGGTACAGCTACCTTTGTTACTCAGGGGCTAGGAGGGGACTACTGGGCTTTGGGGGGGAATTTTTAGATCGGTCTAATGTTTCACACTTCAGTTCCAGCATCTGCATTTCAGCATAGGTCACATCCCCTCCGTTTATACAGAACAGTTTGATACAAACATCTGAGCAACACAGACAAATTCTTCATTGCTGGCTCTTACCTGAGTCATGGTCTGGTTTGGGCTGTTGGATTGGGAGCCATTTTTTTTCCATAACACAGAGGAAGAATTCTGCAGATTGATGTTTCTAGGTTATGACCTTTATCAAAGTTTATAGTAGTGTGCATATGTATATGTGGTTCTATTTTTGTTTTCAGTCCAAATCACTTAGGATCACAACCCCCCTTACTGGCTACAAGTACATTAAAGAGAGCAACCCATATGTGACACCTGTTTCCATAGCAACCTACAGCCTGAGCCGCCTGCACACGATGCTGGCAGGGCTGAAAAATGCCCCCAGTGAAAATCTGGAGCAAATACTCAGGTAAATTTGATGTTTATCCAAATAAATCCTATTTTCTAGTCTAGTTTTAATAACAAACATTAATTCTGAACAGTGTAATTTAAAATGTGAGCCAGTCTGGAGTAAAATGGAATCCAAAGAAGCATTTACATTTCAAAGGACTAATCTCTTTATTTAGACACATCTGTCCTTAGAGGCTGATGAACATCCACCGTTTAAAACCCAACAGTTTTGAGCTTCTCTAACCACAAGTTGCCAGTATAAAATTGTCAAGACTTTTTTCCTGCTTAGCAAATGGTACTACATAGGAAATCACTCCATACTGTAGGAGAGGCAAACCAAACCTTATTTGCTATTTGGATAAACTGTTGCTTCAGGAATAATGTATTTTTAAACAATTTTTATGTCATGTGGAAAGTGCTGTTTAAATATCTCTCCCTGATCATGGAAAGATGAGCATATTTACCACAGTGTATACAACAATATGATGTTTTGTAGTTAGATGCATTTGGGTCTGTTTGTATTGCTGTGCAATGTATTTCCATTTTTTATGCTTTCAGCATAGGAAAAATAGGGGGGTTTTGGTCTTAGAAGGAATAGTATATTGAAAATATTTAATTTTTATTTTCAGGTCATGTTCCAGAGATCCTTCTCAATCCATTGCAAACAGAGTAAAAGAAATGCATGAGGTGTATTGTCAGAGCACACAGTCTGAAGGAGAATTCAGTAATTTTTCCAAAGGTGGGAAACATTTTGCTTATCCAGATAAGAATTAAAATGCCTTTAAACACATCCATCTGTTGTAATTAAGTTTTACATACAGGTTATGCTTTAGCACAAATGTCTTTTCTACTTCTCTTGACTTTTCCTGTATTCTCAAAACATAGCAAATTTCAGTGCTGTGTAAAATTTTATAATCAGCCTTAGCTTAAATCACTGGAATTTGATCATACTTTGAGTACTAGAGAAGTGAAACGAAAAGCACTGTTAAGTGTACCACTTTTTGTCTCAGATATAAGAATATTAGTGATGGCATGGATTTCTGTGATGGTAGAGAAAATCTGAGTAACTGTAGTGTTTAAAAACCCAACAGCAATTTTGGCCTCCATACGAGGATGGATTAGTACAGGTATTAAAATCCTGTCAGTATAAACACAAAAACAAAATTTGCAAAGTTGTCTTGATATCTGAGGTGCCTGAAGATGGATTGCATATAAGGAAGATTATCTTGACCTTGTTTCTTAATAAGGCTTTCCTTTGTTCTTGTCAACTTAGTTACTTCAGTGCTTTTCGTTGCACAGTGCAAGGTGGATCCATACAGGTGTATTTTTCAATGCATTTTCTGAATTGGAATTGTGTACATTATAGCAATGTTAAGGATTGTTCTTATACGTGGTGATGTCACCAAAATCTGGATTCAGTAGCGAGTTATTCTGCTCTGCATTCACAAGTCAGGGCAGTGTAGGAGAAGGGTTCCTACATTAACTTCAAATTAACTGGTTTAGTCCTGAAAGTATTGTAGCCACAGCAGCACAGAAATCCACACACAAGCTACTATTGCATCTCTGTATCTGAAGATGAAGAAGATAATACTTTTATGTTGCATTTTACAGTATTGCTTCTATTTAAACTTCCTGCAGATGTTGCTAGTAAACATTTTCGTCGTGCTGAGATGCTGTACTACAAGGTCTTGGAGTCAGTCATTGAGCAAGAGAGGAAGAGACTGGGAGATGCGGACTTATCTGTAAGGAAAACTAATCAAAGGGTTCCTCACTTTTAAAGTTGGACCTGCAAAAAAAAGAACACAGATGTAGAGCAGAATTGTCAGCTATTTAAAATGAGGGTAAATCTCTGAGAAGAACCCTCTAAGTACACCTGAATGGAAGAAAAAAGGTTCAAGAAATTATTTGTGTTTGCAAACACAAAGATGAAATTTTTAATGAGTAAAGATTGCTCATTTTGAATTCTGTTCTGTCCCTTACAAAATAGCTTCACTTTTTGTAAGCTTGAGAATCTTGCTGTTGAGACAATAAAAAGTGTTTTATTGTTCTATAGTTACACTGTAAAATAAGCTTTAAAATTTGCAACTCTTGCAGGCAATACTGGAGCAAGATGTGTTTCACAGGTCTCTGCTGGCATGTTGCCTGGAGATCATTACCTTTACATACAACCCACCTGGAAACTTCCCGTTCATCACAGAAATATTTGACATTCCAGTTTATCATTTTTACAAGGTAATGTGTTTGATAGCTAGAAATGCTTATCAAGTCATGAGTGCTCATTGACCTGTATGATGATACAGGATTGAGTCATAGTAATGCAGCCTTCATATTTCTAATAGTCTCTTCTTCCGTGAAAATCAAGTCTTGGAATTAGATCTTTGTTTAAGAATCAATATATGAAACAAGTACATTATGTTAATTATCATAATTATCCACTGCACAGGTAATTGAGGTTTTCATTAGAGCAGAGGACGGCCTTTGTCGGGAAGTGGTAAAACACCTGAACCACATTGAAGAACAGGTCCTGGAAAGTATGGCATGGAAACGGGAATCAGTGCTGTGGAACAGGATCAGAGAGAATGAAAACAAAGTTCCTACTTGTGAAGAGGTGAGCACATCTTTCTATGTGTTACATTGCTTTCATAATCAGACAGGATGGCAGAGAGAGGACTTTGTACCCTGAAGGAGAGGCCTTACGAGGCCCAGTAGCAGTTCCACCATCCCAGCCCATCAGTGCAGGGAAAGCAGTAAGTGCACTGTGCTCTGGCCTGGTCAGGGTCATCTCTGTGGAGACATCTGGAACAGAGACAGGCAGTAGAGAGAATTCTCACCCAGTATTTTATTGATTAGCAGAACAATGAACAAAAATGGTCAAGCAGGAAAAGTTTGGACCAGTCTCACTTGAAAAGATTATTAAGCAAGAAATGTGGTAAAAAGTACACACAGAAGTAGTCACAGAAAGACTATTACAGTGTGTATCTTCCAGAGCAGCACAATCACTACTCACTACTGGTTTTCTTGGGCTAGTTGGGCTTAGGGTAAGTTTGTCACTTTTCTTGTTCTTTTTCCACAGAGTTTTGCTGTTCAAAATCTGTAGTGCAGTAGCTTTTAAAAATTTGCTATGTAGTTAATGCTTGATACAGACACTCTAATAAAAGGATAAATATTTTAGGTAATGCCACCTCAGCACTTTGAGAGATCTGCTGGGAACAGTGTTGTAGGTTCACCACTGACACCACGGCGAATAAATGAGGTTCGTGCTGAAAGTGGAGGACTGGGAAAAGGTGAGATTTTTTTAAAGCAGAACTTGCTGTGCATTGCTTACTTAGATTAAATTATGTAAGGAACGAAGCTGCTTTAATGCCAACGTACAGTTAGCTGCAAACACATTTGTGAATGGTATTTGTATTGCAACTCACAGAGTTGCATCAGAGGTCTGAGACTGATGGATTCATTGCATCAATGTGAACTAAATACTGCTTTGATAGGGTGTTCTCAGGTGATAGATATGAACAGCATGTGTATTTGTTAAACAGTATTTATACATGCACACACACACAACTGTGCTCTAATTGGTTTGTTTTATTGTTATACCAGAAAAGAAACTCCACTATATATTAAGTTATGTGACATCTCAGACTTTTCTCGCTAGAAAAAACAAAATATAATACATGAACTTAGAAAAATATTAAACACAGCATTACTGAAGATTAGGTCATCTCTAAAAGCAATCTGTACTTCTAAAAAATTTTTCCTGAAAATTTTTTTTGCATGACATATTTTGGTTTGCATTAGATTTCCATCACCTATTTGTAGAACAAGGGATTATAAAACAAGAGTTAAATATATATATATGTGTGTGGTTTTTTCTTCCCCAGGCCTTTCCTCCCCTCCAGCCACCCTGTACGACAGGTACAGCTCTCCCACAGCCAACCCCACACGGCGGCGCCTGTTCGCTGACAATGACAGCTCCCCCGAGGCTGGCACCGCGGCGAGGGTGCCCCCGCAGCCCGTGGTGAGCACGGTGCCAGTGCAGAACGTGAGCCCCGAGGCCGTGTCCGTGACTCCCGTGCCTGGCCAGACCCTGGTGACTGTGGCAACGGCCACTGTGACAGCCAACAACGGGCAGACGGTGACGATACCCGTGCAAGGTGAGGGAAAAGCTGCAGCACAACTGTTCAGGCTTCCCATCAGGGTATTAGAATACAGCCAAGAAGAGAGGGGGGAACAGTTGGCCAGAAAAAAGTATGTTTATAAGGATTCATAAGTAGGAAAAATGGTTTGAATAGACAAGCAGAATTTAAGGACAGAGCATGTAGAGCACAAGGATGTTCTTGTGACTGCCAAGGTCTGTTCTATAAAACAGTTGTTTCAGTAAGCCTTCCTTTCTGAACTGGTAGGGGATGGAAGCTGCATTAGTATGAAAACCTTAGTTCAGCTTCATTATCTTCTTGTCTTATGATGAAGTTTCCAAAGTATTTTGGTTAAACAATTTCATGTATAATATACTAAATGTATAGTTATAAGCAGCTAATAAGTACTGAATTGTTTTAAAAAACTCAAAACCGGAAACACACACACACATCCCCCACACAGCTTGCTCTTATTTCAGGCTCTTTTTATTGAATTACAGGTATTGCCAATGAAAATGGAGGAATAACTTTCTTCCCAGTCCAAGTAAATGTAGGTACTCAGCCCCAGGCTGTGTCTGGGCCCATGCAGCCTCTGAGTGCCCAGACTCTGGCTGGCACCCTGAACACTCAGATGACTGGGGCAGCTCTGCAGCTGCCAGGCCAGTTAACAGTGCAGCAGATCTCCCCTGGCGAGCAGAGACACACCCAGCACTTCACTGCCACAGCTGTCAGGCCTCGCAGGATGGGCTCTCTTTCACTCTTCTTCAGAAAGGTACTTCTTGATCTAAGGTTGCTTTGCTTAGTTCTTACTTTGGTAAACCTGCAGTAATTTAAAAAATACACACATACTGGTTGTAATAATGAGGATGTATTAAATTTAATCTATACCTTTAGTTATTCATACTACTGAAGAGTAGTTTTCTCCTGCAGGCCACTTCTCACTAGCAAAGGAGTGTGCTGGCACATCAGGACTTGGAAATAGATTCTGTATTTGGCCAGCAGGTTCTTAAAGGTGTTCCTTTTCTTGAAGGCTCTTCCAAAGACAGAGGTTCTCTTTTGAGACTTTCTGGTTTATTCAGTACAGGGGCTTTCTGTAGGCAATGCAGTGCCCTTTCTGGGCGCAGGACAGCTTAAAGGCTCAGGACAGATTTAAGCTTCAAACAAATGTTTTCTTAGCACTGACACTGGTACTGAGAATATCTGTGTCTTTCAAGTAAAAAAGTTATATTTGAATTTAGTTATTCTTCTCTTGGCTTAGCATTTGCACAAGCCCTATAGGTGTGCAAGCCTGAGCTACTCTTTTGCTGGGTCAGAATAGCAGTGTTGCTGTGGCCCTGAGCACAGTGTCCATTGCCACAGGTGTATCACTTGGCCAGTGTTCGTCTGAGGGACCTCTGTGTCAAACTCGATGTGTCTGATGAGCTGCGCAAAAAGATCTGGACGTGCTTTGAGTATTCCTTGGTGCACTGCCCTGAAATCATGATGGACAGACACCTGGATCAGCTGCTGATGTGTGCCATCTATGTCATGACTAAGGTAATATGTGAACTAAGAAAAAGCAAACAAAAACTCCTTTAATACTTAATATTCCAAATACTACAATTCCTCAAAAAACCTCAAGCCAACAAACACACACAGAACCACGCCCAAACAAAACAAAATAGAAAAACCTGCAGAAAAACTGAGAACCTTTTCTGTCCATCCCCCTTAGGTTACTAATGATGACAGATCATTCCAGAACATCATGCGCTGCTACCGGACACAGCCGCAAGCCAAGAGTCACGTGAGCACAGTCACAATTTAAATATGTGGGATCTGATTTATTAAATGCCTTTGTTCTGTTTTGGGAACAGATTGCTTGGCAAAGCAACATTTAGTATTAAGGGGATGCAGTCCATGAGCCATTCTCAAAAGAGAGTGGTCATATCCAAAATCCTGCACTACTGAAAGCTTTCTATGCTAAACTATAACTAAAATAGAAAATGTCTTTACTTAAAACCTAAGGAGGCAGTGCCCATGGGATATTATTCCTCTTAGGAGGCTGTATTTTGGCCTGCAAGAAGCAGTTTGGTACCACAGGGAAGTTTCTGGCAGCAGATGTGTCATGCAGGCAGTTGTTCCCTGACTGGGTAACTGCTCCACCTTCCCCTGGTCACGCTGCTCCCTATCCCTGCAGGTCTATCGCAGCGTCCTGATCAAGGGCCGCCGCCGCCGCCGCCACTCCGGCAGCAGTGACAGCAGCAGCCAGCAGAGCTCACCTACAGACAGGAGCAAAGACAGGAACAAAGAAAGAAGTGAGTGATTCCAAATGCCAGGTGTTTGGGTTTAATTCCGTTTCCAATACTGTGTGCGTAAAGTAAGAGTCGGATTTTTTGTTGTCCCACCCCAAGGAGTTCCTCCTTTGGTAAACTTAGACACAGTTAAAAATACATTGATAACATTTAAGAGTTGCTCTGACTTAAGGTTTTTATTGCACCCATTCTGACAGTTTCAAATCTCTTCCCACGTGCACTTAGGAATTTCCTGTGCTGCCCTGAACTCTGAGTTCAGCTCACAACAAAAAACGAGTGTTTGCAGAATGAGGAAATCTGGGCTAGCCCAGGTTCACAGTTACTCTTATCACAACCACAGAGCTGCAGCAGTTTCTTTTGTAGCACTGTCTGTCTTGCAGAGATAGGAACACCACGCACAGCATTGATTTTAGCATAGCTGACAGCTCTGGAGATTCTTCCCTTGATACGTGAACTGACACATTTTCCTTGAATTAACTTCTATAAAGGAAACCCAAGAAGTGATGCTGTGTATTCCTACCAGCAGTTTTCAAGATATTTAATAGATGATGGTATAAGCTGTAGGTATTAATATTTTCTGTCACAGGGAGGTGGCAGGGAGGAAAGGAAAAAAATACATATATTTTGCAACTTCCCACATTAAATTAGCAGGAAGTACGACCAAGCCAAGTATTTCTCCTACTAACAGAAAAAGACTAACATTCTTTACTTGAAATGGCACGAGGTGGCAACAAGAAAGAGCTACTGCTAGAAGTATAACACAAATGCTGAAAAATGGAGTTTCAGCTCTTTTTATATTGTCATGCAACTCAGCTCCTACAGAATATCCCTTGCAGTTTATCCAGTAAGAAGTTAGAAATCAACAAAGCTTTTATGTAAGGGAAAACACTCAGGGATCAAAACGGGCATCACTGATGGTGGCAGCAGGTTCCCAGTCCGTGTTTGCCAAGGGTGGCCGGCTGTGTGTGTGTGCAGGGGAGCGTCGGGCTGCAGGGCTGGCAGTGCCTGAGTAGTGTGGCTGTGTCCATGCAGGCAGCCGTGACTCCAGCCCGGTGATGCGCTCCAGCAGCACCCTGCCCGTGCCCCAGCCCTCCAGCGCGCCCCCGACCCCCACCCGCCTCACCGGCCCCAACAGCGACACCGAGGAGGAGGAGCGGGGGGACCTCATCCAGTTCTACAACAACGTCTACATCGAGCAGATCAAGGACTTTGCCCTCAAGTACACTTCAAATGCAGTAAGTTACATTCTGTGCTTTTCCTTGGTAAACAGAGCTTTTTCTACTGACTATGCAGTGAAATCCCCTTAAATTAAAAAGTGCTAATCTGGCCTAGTAACACAACAAAACATGAATTTGTTGTCCGTCTGTGTGGTCTCATATCCGTGGAAGAGCCTTGCTGCAGCTGCTGAGTGCCTCTCCTTTCCTCACAGATGGACTCCCCCCCGCTCTCGCCGTACCCGTTCGTGCGCCTCAGCTCCCCCCGCAGAGTGCAGCTCTCCCAGCACCACCCCGTGTACATCTCGCCACACAGAAACGAGTCTGCCCTCTCTCCCCAAGAGAAAATATTCTACTACTTCAGCAGCAGCCCCTCGAAGGTGAGACTAAAGGGTTTCAGTTTGATGCTCTTAATTCCTTAACCCTGTTTTTTGTAGTGAAATTAGAGCAGACTGTGCAACACAACATTTTGTTGACCTTGTCCAACACACACAGCATCACCTAAGGCTTGTCAAACTGCCAGTGCAGCTGTCACAGCTGTAGGGCTGGATGGGCCTTTGAGCTCTGCATGCAGAGACACAACAAACTCCCTTGAGTTTGAGTAAGACTTGGTGTACTCTGGTAAGGCAAATGCCAGTACAGTGATGAAGGAAGTACCTTGGTACAGTACAGATTTCCACAAAGAAAGCTTGTGCGGTCCCACTGTAACGCATCTGAAAACAGTTCACATCAGATTGGGGCAGTCACAAAATACAGTGAGAGCTAATCCTTATTTTGCCCTCCTCCTCTCTCCAGAGGCTAAAGGAAATCAACAGCATGGTTCGAACTGGAGAAACACCTACGAAGAAGAGAGGCATCCTCTTGGAGGACGGAACTGAAGCCCCAGCCAAGCGAATCTGCCAGGAGAATCACACAGCTCTGTTAAGACGACTCCAGGACGTAGCAAATGACCGAGGGTCTCACTGAGGCTGCACAGCTCTTCCCTCCCTGACTGCGCCAAACCTGGGCCAGGGCATGAGGGGAGCCAGTGCTGGGGACAGGGAGGATCCTCCTCCAACCCTCAACACAACCCCAGGCCCTGCTTAAGCTCTTCACAAGGCAAGTGACCCCTCTCCAGCCTTGCCTGGAGAACACATCCCTCACACAGCTGTGGACCTTGCAGCAGCTATTTACAGCTTTGCTTTGCTCTAGTCAGTGGCCTCAGCCCATGTTCATTGGTGCATCACCCCTGTCAGCTGTGGCCAGACAGGTCCAGGTGCCTCAGCACAGAGCCCTGCACCAAGGTACCCACAGGCAGCAGTGTCAGGGTTCCTCACTAACCCCCTCCACAGACTTAACAGCTTAGGAGTAACATTCTCACACAGTCCAGTTCTGCTTGGAAAGGGACAAGGGGAGTAAGTGGTTGGAGCCCTGATGGAAGCTGGATGGAGGGACTCTCTCCCTGTTCAGGATGTTCCGCGTGCCCTTGAGAACCATCAGTGTTGAGCTTTATTGTGTGGCCCTTTGCTGCTGTACCAAAGGAGGTGATTATGTTGCTTGGTTTGAGCTGTGCAGTGTTTGAAAGAACGTGTGGTCCCAAGGTGGCACTTGGGCTGGGGCTGTGAAGAAGCACGGTTAAGGAAGATGAGTTGTGCTCTGTGTTTGCAATGGCACTTTCTAAATGTGAATATTTTTTGCAAAGGCCGACTTCAGCTGTCTTTCCATACTGAAACAATTTGACTTTTGTATTTATTTCAATCTGACATCCCATTGCTCCTCTTGTCAGCAAGTGGCATTCAGAATTCACTGTAACTCAAGGTATATGCAGCAATGAATGCAGGAAGCCAGGGATGTGTACTTTTTTCAAGGAATTTTTTATGCTTGTTGCTCTGCTTGATAGTCAGGCACTGTACCCCTTGCTCACTCAGCAGCAAGAAGGTGGTGCCCATCTCCTAAAACATATACTTGGATATTTTGTGTTTAAAGGACAGGGCTTTGGAGTTTGGTTTTGTTTTGGTTTTTTTAAATGGCCTAAACAAGGCTGCCTGGGAGAAATCCCTTACCTACTAACAGGATCAGCAGGTGGTGCATATTACACTTACCACTTGTTTTCATTTAAAATAGTTCCCAAATACCAGACTTGTTAGGAAAGCATCAACCCTCTCCCACAGTACAGGATGCCAGTCCTCTGCTGGGGAGGGAATGTTCTTCATGTTCCAGAAGGCTGTCTAAGGAAAAGCTAAAAGCTCTGTTTTCAGTCATTCCTACCCTTCCAAATAATAGGAAAATTTAAGACTTAATTCCACTGTAAATTCAACTAAAGTAAAATAAAAACATGGTTTCTCTTACCTGCATAACAGAAAGCTGAAGTCCAGAAGTGGTGTAGATGTTTCTGTAAAAATATTTATGGAAGTGTCAAACAATTCTTCTTGTTACTATGTTCCATTTACTTCACTTTGTATGAAAATATTGCAACTGTATTTTTCAATAAAGACTTTATAAACTCACAGTTTTATGTGCTTGTGTGAAAAAGCATTGCATGTGCAAAGCAAAAACATCTGCAGCAAGGACTGCAATTAAGGGTTTAAAAATAAATAAATAAACACATCTTAGTGACATCACAAGGGAAAGGATTTACTCCTGCCCTGGTCTAGTCACTGGGGTTGTTCAAGCTTGTCCCCTCCTGTTGCTCCATCAGAAGGCACCAGGCAGGGCCTGACAGGGACAGCAGTGCCAGGGAATGCCCCAGCTCCAGTTCCTGCTCCCTTGGCAGAGGAGGAGGAGGAGGGTGGCTGTGTCACTGCCCAGCACAGGAGGGCTCCAGAACAATCTGCTTTGCCTTCCCTGCAGGAGCTTTTAACACAACATTTCACACACCCAATGACAGCAGAATTATTTCCTTTGTGCTGTGTACTCACTCACCACCTCTGGCTGGTGCTACATTTATACAGCTAAGGATGCACTGGTTTTCCCCTGCATTTTTACCTAGAGCGCCTGATACTATTTCATCCACTGCTATTTCTGTCCCTTTCTGAAACCAAGTTGTTAAGTTAATGGCAGCTGTAAATAAAGGGTTAGGTACAAACTGCAGTTTATACTTTGAAGCAAATGGTAAAAAAAAAATATATATATACTTCAAGAGACATGTGTAAACTTGATATTAAAAGAAAACAACTGAAGTGGCTTCAAATCATTTCTTTCATGACTTAGGTTTGGATGAAATCCAACTGCAACCTCAGCAGGAAACTCCACTGGTGTAACTTACAGACCTCTTGGAAATGTTGTTTTAGAGAGTTCAGAATTCCAAAGATATATTCAGAAACATCCCCCTCCCAAAGTATTGGTCAGACCTTGGTCTTTCATCAAATTCTGTACCTGTCTAGGAAAAACACAGCACAATCTGGGAGAAAAGGATTTGATTTCCATGGCACTGTTTCAGTACTCATTCACCTACCTTGCTCCTAGAACAGCTTCTTTTAATACACAAAGCTGATTACAGAAATACACAGCATTCTCTCTCCTTTCCCATTCTAATAAAAATAATAATTTTTCAGATTATTCATTCTAAACGAAACAAAATTCTACATTCTCTAAAGAAATAAAATTATTCTCAACAAACTGCTGTTAGCTGGATTTAGCTTGGAGCAATCCAACCTAGTGACCAGCCTTGCAGGGGTCTGTGACAGCTCAGAGAGAAATGAAACTTCCTCCAATAACCATCACTTTCACAGCATTATCCTGTCATTCCTCCTGGGCATTGTTCTTGCCAGCTGTGGTGTTTCCTGGCCAACAGCAGCACTGGCAGCTGGGGCTGTGCTGCAGCAAACACCAAAGAGCAGCCCAAGATTACAAGGGATTTCACTTCTACACCAATCCTTCGCCTAAGTGGCTTAGGAAATGTGCAAGTCAGTGATTTATTACAGAGGCTTCTAAATAATCATAAAACTGAATGAAGAGGAACTGTCAGAGGCTGGTTTAGATCCAGGCCTGCCCCTGCCCAAGCAGTTCATGCACTCAGCACAAGGCCAGGCCCGTCTGCTTCACACCAGGAGTCCTTCAACTAAAACCTTGCCCCTGATAAATCTGAAGCATTTAAATTTCAGTTTCAGCCTTCCCAAAAAAAGTTAAGAGAACAACAGCAACAACAGAACTCATTTCACAGTATTTTAGTGGCAAAACTCCAGGCCAGTACATACACCCTCAACCTCTTCCCACATCCATTCCTTGAAAGGCAAACAGGACCTCTTTTCCAGGCAATACAAACTCACCTTCAGATCAGTTCCTCCATTCCTGTCCTCTACTGCAAACTCAGATCAGACACATGACTATTCCAAGGCACTTCCAATTGCTCATTATATGCCAGGCATGCAGGATACTAGGCTAAAGGGGCATTAATGCCACTCAGAACACTGACTGAGGCAAGTGCCACAGAGCCATCTCCTTTTCCTGTCACTGAGTGTATGACACTACTGGGGAAGTCTTCATCTATTTCCTCAGAAGCCAAGAAGTTGTTCTCAAAGAGAGCAGTGAAAGGTTGTTAACAAGTGAATTTAGCGTGTCAGATATAAACACAAAAAACCTCAACGCAAACCCCACATCACACCACTGCCCACCCTCCTGAAACACCACCTCATGTTCACATGAGTCACTACAAGCTGTTCCAAGACAGCTGGCTTGGCACTAATCCAGCAGTAGAGGCAAGGGGAGCCAAAGGAAAAGCAGCCCAGCTCCAAGGGGTTAACATTACAGATTTTGGTAAGACAATCCCAGGAGGCAAGAAAAGGCATCACACCAGGCTGTGGCATTAGGAAAACTCGTGTGAAAAGTAAAAGTCCATCCCAAGTTCACTTGTGTTTTGGAGAGGTTTTCATGTGTGTGGAGCACGGGTCTTATGTACAGAGCTGCTCCTGGCATCCCATGAACATCCCCAACACCTACACAGACAAGTACCTATGTAGCCAGGTGCTCCCACGTTTCACTAAACATCCACAGCACAGACTAACAGGGACAAAAGCTAGAGCACGGTTTCTTTTTATTTTTAAGATGTCACTATTAACACACATTAGTCAAGCTATCCTAAGAAATCCCCTAGACACTTAGGGAATCTAAAACCCTCTAAGATTTTATTAGCTCAAGAGACCACCATTAAAAGCTTTTAGTGTTTCTGTACTAAGTCTAACAAGCCTGACATTCTACTTGCACCCTGTGAGACTAATGTGCGCTTTAGTGACAGTAACCATTTACAAATCAATAATACATCATACATCATCCCCAGCTTTACTTCTGGAAAGTGCTAAATGGAGTCAATGAACTGTCTATTTACAATTTCAAATCCTAACATATTTACAATAGAAACCAAAAGTATTTAAAACCATTAAATATAGTGTTTAACTCTGCTATATTAGTTTACATGAACACAGCTTAACTCTGGCATCGTATTTCCAATACTAATATTTCCGCCAGTAATTTAAGATTTTTTTTTAAAAATTGCTATTCCTGGAGGGAAAAAATAAAAGCTTAAAAACCAACCCAAAACCTCCAGGCATTTCAGAGCCCTGAGGAATTACCCACCCTAGACAGTCTTCAGGTAGAAGTACTGTAGTGTTCAAGAGAGACTTCCAAACTCCAGGCAAGCCTTTAAAACCTAATGCATATGTAAAACATTAAGAGTCAGTAATCCATTGAACAGGTTTACTGGAGTCACTGCTACCATTCGGGTTTTACTAATCCGTAGTCAAGAAGGAAACTGCTGCTTTGCTGTTTCTCCCTCCGTTACATTCCCTCCACCCCCAGAAAGTGTTTTGTGCACCAGTGTCCAGGACAGCTTAAGTGGGCATCGTCTTCTCTTCTTTGCTGAAGGGCTGGACTGAGCCAGGCTTCACCCAGGACAGGCCAGAGACGTGCATGCTTTTGCAGTGCTGATCTTCCGGCTTCTTCTGAGGAGAACAAAGTTAAAGTTACAATTTTTAGATACCCAAACCCTCTCAACTCCCCCTCCATCCATTTTACCTTTAGCAAATACAAGCACAAAAGAGGCTGGCACCATTTCCTCTCCTCAAAGAGGAATAGTAAGATGGCCATTGGTTTCATTTCTGGGAACGTGTGTGGCACCTGCAGAACTACCCTGACAACACAGGAGTTTTAAGGACTTAACTCGGGTACAGCTGCCCTATCCCACCATGAAGGCTCAAGGATACTCCTTTTGCTTGGAGGCCCCAGCCCAGCATCACTGCACTGCTCTTTACCACATTTCTTGGTTCTACAGAAAGAAGTGTCAATCCAAACCCTCCCCCAGCACTGCACCTGTAGTTCTGCCTGGCAATGCTGGGCATGCTGGGGAGGAGCACTGCACCCCGCAGGTGGTTGGGAACTCAAATTAATGTGCCAAAGTAGCAATTAATGCCTTTGCTAAACCTGGGAGTTTCCTAATGCTTTCTAAGGATGGTCCTTCTCTTTCCCTTTTTAACCATTCATCACAGTTAAATGCTTAAACAGTAATTATTACCAAACAGTGCAACAAACATTCTAAACTGACTATCGCAATTTAGAAGGAAAAAAAAAAAGCTTCAAATTGAAGAAAAAAGATACAACTTGGAGCATCTGTAGATTCAAAACAGTTAAAGAGATCAGTAAATTAGACATTACTCTAGCTGGCCAAAGCAGCAGAAGAGCTGGCAGGGATTTTTTAATACCAGGAAGTGTATGACAACTACATCAAACCTGGAATGGTGTGTCAAGCTCTAGAAAGTGGTAATTGCCTGAGCAGACTTGGTTGTACCATGGAAAGCCTTTTGCTTGACAAAGTAAATTATGGCAGCAAGAAAAGAGAACCTGCACTTCTACCCCTCCCCATGCTTTGTGCCAAAGGTGACACTGTGTGACAGACCTGCCACAACACGTTGGATGACAGCAAACAAGAGGGATGAGTTAAGCCTGAGCCTGGCAGTGGCAGCTGCCTCTCCCATGCTGCACACAGGAACCACACCTTGGAAAAAGCCACATGCTCAGAGGGGAACTGGGACACCACTGCCCTTCCTGGGCTGCAGCTCCAGAATGGCCTAGCTGTTTCCCAAGGAATAGGAATCACAGTGGTAATAAAATTGATCCAGGGCTGTAGGAAGATTTGGGAACTTGTTTTTACAGGGAATGTTCTCAGCTACACTGGAATTCTGGGACAAATCTCCTACAGCACTGAAGTTGGGCCATTCCTAGCAACAAATGACGGGAGCAACTAAGTACCATGGATGCAATAGTTACTGAGGATGTTAGTTTTCACCTAAAAAGAAATCAACAGGCATCTCTAAAGAAAAGAGGACAAAAGAAAAGTCACTCTTTGCTATCAGTCTCTGAGACAACATCAGACCCTTTCCATTTCAGGCACCTTGACCTATTATTTCTCTTTGATTTAAAGGATAAGAAAGAAGGAGGTGAAGAATGAAGGAGAAAGGGAGGAGGAAAAGTGTTGAAAGTATTTCTTAAGTTTTGTAAGAACATCAAGAAGTCAATCTGACCAAAATATTTTCCTGTGTGTTCCAAGGCTGTAATGTGACTGGCAGTTGGGAGCACTGCCACATTGAGCTCAGGCAGTGTACTGTATTAAGATCAATTTAAAAACCTCATTCATGCCAGAAGACATGCAAAAACATGAGAGAAAGCTTGCAGTGCAGAAGACAAGTTTGAACTGACAAAAAAATAATTTTTCATTACACAAAACCCCAGCAATCCATAGCACAGCCTTAGCCCAAGTCAGTAACTAAAACATTCACATTCAGAGTGTATTTCCTTGCCAGTCCAGCTAAGACAGCAGCCACTGTTTCAGAATCCCTTTGTACTACAAGTGGATTGACTTGTCAGGCCACTCAGCACAGACCCAGAATTGCTGTGTGCCAGCTCTTGTCAAGTGCAAAGCAGTAATTAAAAAAAGAAAAGAAAACAAAACATCAACAGCCCCCACCCCGAATCACATCCCATCACCCATCAGGTGAAAGCTCTATGAGCCAACACGTTCTTGCTCTGTCAGTAAGAGCACTCTGTGATGGAAGAAACTCTCAGCACCTTTTGGTGAGCTGATGTCTCACTAGAAATCAGCAGCATTAGAGAAGTGAGCAAGGGACTGTGCTTGTGCTGCTTCAGAAACTTTGCAAGGAGAAGAAAGTGCTGAAGCTTTGATTCAGTAATGAAAGATCTCTCAACAGAAGAAACCAAAGAAGCTGGAGACTGTCAGGTAATGCAGAAACAGTAACAGCCATGACAAGTGCAGGACAAGCTAACAGGCAGCCAGTGAATCTTTGTCCCTTCCATCCAAAAACAAAAAAAAAATCTGCTGTGTGCCAAGAGTTGTACTAACAAAGCTTTCTGGCTAAGTGACTAATTGCTTAACACACTGAAGTTAGAACAGTGACATAATTGCTTCGTTAGGAGACCACAGCAGTTCAGCATTCCTGCTGAGCCAAAAGAAGGGTGGGAAAAGGTCTCTCTAGTACACAGACAGAAAATCTTTCTTGCTGTATCAGGCAACAAACCCTTCCTAGACTGAGAATGTGAACTTTGCACGTACCTTCTGAGTCAACATCTTCTCTCTAGCTTCATCATGTATAGCTGGATTCCACGGAGAAAAACTATGGAACAAGTATAGTTAACTCCTACTTGGCATTTTGCAAACGACAGCACAGACAAAGCAGAAAGCAGTGATTTTCCTTTGCTTGGTTTGTTGAATTTTAAGTAAATTATAAGTGAGTATTCAGTGTTAAAACATACAGTTAAGAACTAAATTGATATTGTCATGGATCTTTTCAACAATAAATGTTTAGGTTTTCATTTCTGTTTGTACTGAGAACTGGAAATTCAGAACGTGTGACATGAAAAACTACTCACATTCACCATGAAGCTGACTGCTCCATCCCCCATGCAGGCAAGCTTTAGAAGGATTTTAAAACTCTGACCAAAGCTACAGTCATGCAAACTGAGTTCAGGAAAGCCAGAAAGCAATATTAATTCACGGGCATTTCTGCTTGAGGGAGGTGGGCACTTCAGGGCTTTTTGCTTGTTCTGAGGTTTGTTTGGTTATTGTTTTGAGATTTTTTCTAAAGAAAAGCTGGTCAGTTAGCCTGACAGAGAAAGGCTGCCATCAGCAACTACACCAAAACTTGCTCTCAAAACATTAGGACAGGGTGAATTTGCTCAGAGTACTCACATGATTGCATAGGGGTCCTCTATTTTGGGCTGATCAAATAAATGACTACTGCATAGTTTGACACTGTCTACCACTTTACTTTTGAACAGCTGAACATCCTTTTCATACCTGCAAGACAGAAGTAAGTAGTGTTAAGTAATCGCAAGGAGCCACGAGTTTGCTCTAGAAGCACAGACAGACTTGGCAAAGCCCCAGCTTGAGTTCCTAACGCAACCGAGTCTGGAGGCAGAGACCACGAGCGGACAGACAGTTTTACAAACCTCTTGTTTCTGCAAGTCTATGCCAAAACCTCTTAAGAGGCCATGCCTATACACATGGAAGATACTCACAGCACTGCAGCCTCGGGGTTCAGAGGACTGGCTGTATCAATCTTGTAGAAGACTCTGCGAGCATACATTAACACCTGCCATATGTGATTGTGATTTCGCCTAAAAAGAAAAAAGCACAATGAAGAATGGAACAAACTTTTCAAATGATACATTCAATTTGTCAGCACTAACCTCCATTTTGCAAATGCTCTTTTCACATCCAGTTCACCAGATACAGGGTCCACTAGTGGGTGGAAGACAGGCAGGTCAAAAACCAAGCGCTGCATTAGAAAAAAAAAAAAATCACTATGACAACTTCAATCCTAATGCCAAAACCACTGGGTAACAGTCAGTCAAATGTTCCTTCCAAATACTATTTGTTGTTACTGTATTAAAAGAAAGTAACTGCAAGTGATTCCTACCAGCTGTGAAACTGCAACCCAACACACCTGTGTAACACGCAGGGTCTTGCCCCCTCTCACATGTTATCACCAAATCAGGAAACTAATCCAGTTAACTGCACAGGCACTAGTGCCAACACAGGTAATAATATCAGATAAGATCAGATTAAAGGAGTTTTTCTGGTTTAGCTATTTGTGACTGAAAGCTTTTTACATACTTGAGCTACAATCGATACTTTTCTTATCCTACTCATTTTTAAATAAACTGTGCAGTGACACCTTGGTGTCTTCAGCTCTGTACAGCTCATTTCCTCCAGTGTTCACACATTCTTCCAACAGAAAACTTAAGTTTCAAGAGAAATGTTCTAAAGCCCTCTTCTAGCAAAAGAATGTTGGCTGGCTGAGACATACTAAAGTCTAACTTTTAAAAAGCACTGTTTCCTACGAGTTCTGTTATTTTAAAGATGATAGCTTTACATAAAACTTGACGCCAAGCCGGCAGCTACCCAACACAGCAGTTGTGTTCACCTGCCCTCAAATCTTCCTCTTAAAGAAGTTTGGCCGAGAGGGTGAGCTGCTCTGCTCTGAAGAGTCAGACTGCCATAAAATATTTTTTATTTTTAAATTGGTCTAATAACTTGGAAACTTTTCACTAAAGAGAAAAAGAGAAAGCAGAGATGGAAGATAACACCATATTGCCTATCTCCTTCTCCCTTTGCTTCACCACGTTCTCCTCAAATTTTTAGTTCTTTGTTTCAATGTAATTTAGAAGAGACAATCGAGAAATCTTGCAGTATTACAGCAAGCACAGCACAGGTGTCTGGATTTTACATTCCATTATATCACTACTCAGAATTCTGATACCTCTCTAATTGTTTCAGTGTTAACTTCCTGCTGAGGAAGTAGCAAATCAAGAGTGGAGGGAAAGAACTGCTTGATTACTTAACACTCTAATGCATCTGACCTCAGGAAGTTCACTCCACACCAGTCTCAGTAATCAGAGTCATGTAATTCCTCCACAGCGGTTTGCAAATGTGTACAAGACATGGCAAATAAGCCCAACCAAGTGAACAAAATGAGCTCAAGGAAAAGAGGAAATTGGTGTATCAGCTTTAACAAAAAGCCATACTCATACCACCAGGAAAGAAGAAAAAGCCAAGACACAACCACTTACCGGGCAGTCTCCATCCGGGTAATTATCAGGAATATAGACAGTGAACTTAAACACTCCATCCTGGTAGAGCCCATTTCTTATGAATATTACACCAAACCACACTGCAAGTGAGAAAGTTTGCTTGAGTGAAAGAATTTCAAAATGTTTATGTATATATAAAAAAATCTTAAAGTTAAGTTTTAGCTTACTTAATGCTGATCGGTACGAGGGCTGCACGTAGACACCTGGCAACTTCTGCTTCACAACCAAGGTACTGCAATCAGAGTCAGCATTCAGAGAGCTCCACAGCTACACTGACACAACAAACCCAGAATGTACCACCCACAGCCCAACAGCGCCTTCTTCCACAAACTTACTCTCAATTCCCAAGGCTGCTCACTGAAGGAGGTGACAAATATAGTGAAATCACACTCTTTCCCTCCTGCTTTTCACAGCACTCCACTTAAAGACTTACTAACAGAAAATACTATTCCTCTTGATAAAACTAAATAGAGAAGCAGAAATAAACTCTTCCCTCAGTAGATGCAGTTAATGTATGTCAGTACAGAAATTTACAACTTTCTACTGAATCCCCAGTTTCAAAGTAAGGAAGAAAAAAAATCCAATTAAGTAATTTTGAACACAGATTCATAGTCAATTCTAGTTGCTGCTGAAATGTGACCAAACTTCAACCTCAATGTTAAACAAGCAGCTTTTCAGTTTCAGATGACACTGTGCTGTGGATCAAGCTGAAATTACACTGGCAATGGCCAACAAAAACCAAATTACTAACTTCACAAGTTTTCCAGTTACTTGGTATATGGGTCCATTAAACTGAACTCTAGATGCTCGCACAAATAAACAATCTTAAAGCAAAACATTTACACAGCTCTCTGCTTACAATTTCCCTAGTATTTGTTATTAGTTCCCTAATAATGAATTTGTATTTTGGTACTAATAGATCTACTCAGAAGAAAAACATCTTTCTTGAATTAAAGTCAGGGTCAATTCCCTGAAAAAGAGATAAATGTTTTTAGAGTTCTCACTTTCAATTTAACAGTTAAATATAAGAACTGAGACTCTGTGTTGCATAAGGACTCCAGGGATTTCATTCCAAAAGGCACTACATACTCGGGAATCCAGCATGTCTATTACAGAGGAAGTCCCTTCAGCTTTGTAGCACTAACCAGTTATATAACTAGAAAGTTTCGAGGACAGATTTTTATGCTCCCACAGCAGCCCACAATCACTAGATTGGGTCACACGCAACTCCTCCCTCTTAAGTTTCACGTTAAATATCACAGAAATGAATATAGTCTTCCCAACATCCACTTGATCAACTGCATTAGGTGGTGTTCAAGCGACAACTTCATGTGATAACTGAAGGAAGCTCCCACATCCTAACTCCATTAGATAGCACCATATATTCATGAGCATCTTCCCACTCGACATCTGCTTGCTTCTATTTTAATACTCGTTTCAAATACTTGGTATTTCTGACCAAAAAGCCATTAGGATAACTGGTCAGGATACCTAAACTCACGATGTGTTTACTTCAAGATTGAGAAATTTGTAATTCAGAGAATGACATCTAAAAACACCCCTTAAAATCTCATCTCACTTTCTTTTCCCGTCTGTCTCAAGAGATGGAGATTGCTGCTCCAGAGAAAGAACTTCGCAGACAATGTTTTACTGCCTTCAAGGACTATGGC
The DNA here is from genome assembly GCA_013397775.1 of Eulacestoma nigropectus. Classification (NCBI taxonomy): domain Eukaryota; kingdom Metazoa; phylum Chordata; class Aves; order Passeriformes; genus Eulacestoma; species Eulacestoma nigropectus. The sequence goes on along the minus strand of VZTE01005381.1, from coordinate 1,181,477 downwards.
AGAGACACCACGCAAGAACTAAGCCCCTGCAGGGTTTTTTCCCCACTGAAGCATAAGCCCAGTGACCTAAAGAAGATGAAAAACGTGAACACCTACAATTCTGCAAGAAGCGAATACTCCAAATAAAAAGGTCCATAAGAAGCATGTGTTCCATTTGTGGACTGGGAGGAGGTGGCAGGTGAAGCAGGCTTGGTCATTGGCACAGCATTCTTTGGGATAGAAGGCAACTGTTTTTTTGCAGAGGCTCGCAGGGGACTGGTTCGCAGCTCTCCACTCAAAGTTTTGTCTTCAGTGTCAGATCTCTGTCAAATCAAAGGAGAACCATGAGATCACAGGCCATATTTCAGAAACATTTAATATATGAACATATTTTAACACCGGTTTAAACCCAAATGTTGCCAATTACAAGTCAGGGCAATGAAACATATCTTGAGTTTTGGTGTTCTATTGCTTGGGGAAGGGCATGGGAAGGGTCCCTTGCCTTTTTGTTTTTAAATAGACTTTTGTTCAATTAAAGCCAACCTACAAGTACAAAAGTATTCAATGCTGGATAGGAAATCTGCAGATTAGGACAAATGCTTAAGGAGGCTTACATTTATTTAGAACCTGAAACCAGACAGTATACACCATCAGCTTACAAGTCAATCTATTTCTAGCACACAGTGCATCAAGATAAATCATTTCTACTGACAAGCATCCTTACACTGTAGACTTCAAAGACTCTTTAAAAGTAGTGTAGTAAAACTGAGATAAAAAACCAAAGTTTCATGTATTTCACTTTCTGCCTGTGCTGAAGACATCATCATTCCTCTTGGAAATGATCCTATAGCTCACTCCCACAGTAAAAGAATCACCACTTGGCAGTGGTATCAAGTTTAAATAGTTTTACCACAGGAACCTTTTTACACCTTTGCTATCTTTTCTTAGAAGAAAAAAAAAAAAAAAACCACTGCCAGCAAACAATGTACTACACACAGACCCCAAAATCATTCTATAGATTGCCAAGACAAACCTGCAGGCTACAGACTCGTGCTTTTAGGCTATGTGTGGTGACTAAAGGCAAGATTTACGCTACAGTGTTTTGAAGTGCCCAAGACCTGGACTAGTACCAATACTTCACGATCAAAGTTACCTAATTTGCCCTAGTACTGAACACCTGAGAAGTGATTAACCCTAGAACTCCCACGCTTTTATTACTGCTACAACCTCAAGCAGCAACAGCACTATGGAGGCATAGTTCTGTCAAAGCTCTTTGCACCTGGCTAAGCTCCATATAAGTCACTAAAATGTCCTAAGAAAAAAGTGTTTCAACCACTTGAACACGTTTGTTCCACACTTCCTATTTACAGACACTTCAGATAAGAAAAGCCAACAAATTCTGGAGTAGACTCTATGCACAGGCACATTCCAGTTAACACAGCTCAAAGCCAGTTTACACTTTTACTGAAGGTGATCACAACCCTCGGGATAAATACACAGTAAAACACCATTTGCAGATCACCTGATGTGTTTTTTCCAGCACTGCACCAACCCTCCCAAGCATGACAACACTTTCTGGCATCCATTCATTAAATACCTTGCGCACAGAACCTGTAGACATGCTCCAGAAAGGGTTCATAACGTGTATTCCAAATAAAGGGCTGCAACTTTTCTGTGTCTTCAAAGTGTCCTCAGGCCCTTCGGATTTATACCCTAAAAGTACACAGAATGAACATGCATTTTAACAGATAAACTGGACTCAATATATAAATAGCATTGAGATCTAATTCTGCCATCAGCATTATATTTCTGTAACTTCAGAAGATAACTTCATGTAGGTAAGACCAACAATAGTTAAAAATGCCAAAGCTCTGTTATATGCTCCCTAAGAATAACATGTCTATTTTTCCACATGTATCTCTGCCTTCTTTCTGCTAGAAAAAGACTACATTCTGCATTCCATGTTCATTTTGCCAATGAGAAGGAAAAAAGGATCATCTCTTGGCTCAACACAGTTAAGGAAGACCCTCTACATGTGCAAATATTAAAGTTATCACCTCCCCATTTCAGTCCAGCACCAGACAGAACCAGGACCCTGCTAAAGTGCTGTCCCTCACAGACACTGTGGACCTGGCACATTTCTGAAGTGTCCCAGTTTGAGAAATTCTCTGTCATTCCCAGTGACAGAGATGATCCTTTCATAGAGTTTGCATCATGTATATGTCATTTTGTTTTCATCTGCATTGGAACACCACCAGGAATAGACAAAGCCATAGAACACAGAAGTTTCTCTGTAGCTTATTTAATGGTTTCATTACGAGCACTAAGGCTTAGTGCTCTTTAGAGCAGCAGCTCAATAACAAGGACTCCAGCAGTATTTGGAGTTTCAGTGTCATCGACTGTGTATGTCCTCGCTTTCCTCTTTTTTTTTTTTTAAAGTCTTGCTATTGCTCGTTGAAGAACTCTGATCTATAGCACCTCTTGTCTGGCACAGCCTATTGCCTCCACTCTTTTTTCCTCTCCAGTTCTACTTTCCTTCCTCATCTCACTCTCCCATTTTTGGCTCCATCACCTAAGATTTTGAGGCACTTTACTCAGTTTCTTTAATAGAAAGTTGCACAACACTGATCAAGAAAATTACTGGGATGTGAGAGAGACAGAGCCAGTGGCACAGGTTTCTATCGTGGTCAACATTACATTTTTACCACAGTAAGGATGGCAGCATCTGTTCATCATTGGTTTGATTAGTTTACAGAGAAAATGGAAACATGATGACCAAAATCTTCTCAAAACTAACACAAATGCCAATCTTGTTAAAAAAAAAAAAAAAAAAAAAAGGAAAAAAAAAAACCCCCAGACAATTTATCCTAGGAAAGTCTAGGAATGCTAAATATTTAAAAGAAACATTAATATCAAATCATAGTCTTCTAGGCTATGCAGCAGCCATGCATTCAAAAAAATGCAAGCACCTTTCAGAAAAGTGATGAAAAATAATTTCCCCATCCAGAATCATCTCAAACATTCCTATATACAAGAGGTTCCTCCAGGTACTTTTCCTCTTCAGCAGCCAGTCTCACATCATTCTGAGCCACTGAAGAGAGAAAGTCAAAGTGCAGCTACTGCCCTGTGAGAGCAGGGAGAAGATGTTTTCACTTTTCCCCATCTCTTGTCTGGAAAAGAGAGTCATGCCAGAGGGCTGTGCCACAGGCCTTTTACATCAAACCAGCCAGACTAAGTAAGACAGGAAGACTGGGCCAGGAAGGTACGAGACATTTCCTCGGGAAACTCTGGTGTAACCAGAGGGTGGAGGAACTGACGCACAAAGAGCACCTGAGTGCTCGGGCTCTGACAAGAGGGAAAAGTGCTGGAAGTTGAGGTACAGGTTGGAAGACAATTAGCTGGAATCTGGAGTGATTATGGGATTGGGGCAGGATTACTTTGTTTGTTTTGGGCTGGTGTTTTTTACAACTAGGTAATACAAGCTGCATTATCCCAGAACCAGAGATAAGAGAACAGGAGTCAGCAGGACAAAGAATGACCTATGTAGGTAAAAACCAGCCCAACCTATTCCCGTGGAAACAAGGAACTTTTCTAGAAGCTTGGTAACTGATGTTAGATGCAGTTCAGTCAGCAGATCCATCTTTCAGAAAGCAGCTATGTATCTCAGTACGCTTCCAGCTCTGCTGAAAGGCCTTTCATTATCGTGCTTACTTACATGCTATTAAGAGCAAATAAAACATTATTTTAGCTCCAGTGAAGCTAAAGAATAACTTCCAGAGGTTCTCTTGCACAGACATCTTTTATCCACTTGCTTGCCAGTTATAAATCATACACAGTATTGTCCCAAATTTACTGTTAAACTGCCTCCAGTCTCATATACCTGTTAAAATACTATTTACAGTGGAGAACTCCGAATCTGAGAGTACCAGCTTCCCAGAGGAGGGTCATTTAAGAAGCCTTTCAAGGTGCTTTAAGAGTTTATTTCTAATCATATTCACTCATATGCAATGTGGAAGTGGAGAACTGTAGCTCTAAAGGAAACTTACCCACAACTGCTTATGCTCTCTAGTACCTTCACCTTGCAATTTACTACCCATCACTAATCACAAAAATGATTAAAACCAGTATTAAAAACAACCAAGTAACAGCAAATTTACATTAGACTGCCTATCCTACTTCTCACTATGTCTGCAGCAGAGAAAGGAGAGCTAAGTCCTGATATCATTAAGTGGAATTTCTAGGCAGTTTAGGCATTCACTCTTACACAGGGCTCAGTGTCTACCCCAAGGCACCCACCACTGCAGCATCTTACACTGCTGTAACTACTAAAACCATCAGCTTCCCAAACCAACCCAACACACTCTCCGCATTTTATGGAAAGAGGATAAAAACATTCAAAGCCATCCACCTCTCTCTCCTTTCACACTGTCAACATTCACAGTACCTCATCCAGAAGAGGCTCGATAGTGTGCCACTCAGTTGTACATTCTAATAATTTCTCCTGCTTTAAGAACAGCAATTAACAGCAACTCTCCTAAGCTGTCCTCCTCCCACGGGCTTTTAACGGCTACTTTCTTCTCTAGTGCTTTCTTTCTAGTACAACAGCAACTAAATAAAGACAAAACACAAACCTGTGAAGAAACATTACTTCACGTACTGCTTCTTGGAAAGGCCTTTTAACTTATCCACAGCACCACTTTGGGACCAAAAGCCACCTGCTGCCAGGCATAACTTCATGTCCACATTCTCCAGGTACGCAACATATGCCAGCAGTCAGAGCAAGAGTAAAGTCATCTGATACTTCATCAGCACTCTAAAAGGCTTCAAAAAACCAAAGTTATCACTAGCAAAACCATAACATTTAAGTACTTTGCTTTTGCACCTTTTCCTCCTCTACATTAGAGAGTCTCATCAAAAAAAGTCTCATTTTACCCACTGTCGCAGTATGTGTCATATTTTTCTCCTCTCACCAACAGAGTTATTTGATCAAACATAACACTAAAGCAATGTGAAAAAAAACTTTATCTGCCTGGAACAGAGCACTCTTCTAAAGATTTTCTGGAAACGTCAACAATACAAAAAGAACCACTCGTACACCTGAGAACGAACTGAGCTACTTCAACAGAGCACCAGAGAACAGTGCACGTTGAACATACAGTATTATGTGCTTGTCCAGCAACTGCAGCTGCCAGTTTACACCGGTACTCATTTCTCCTCAGAACAGCCACCTCTGATATCCTTTGGACCCAACGCCTTCGCTCGCCCACACTTTAATCTGCCGGACAACGCGGGAGCTGCTGGTGGCGGCGAACAGGAACACTGACCAGTCAAGCCTGTTCGCCAACTCTTCTTCCACAGGCGAGTTACACGTTCCATACCAACACCTGCTGCTACGGGCTCACTCCTCTACGAAACTGCACTCTACGTCAACGAGACCTGTTCTTAGATACAGCAGTCTAAGGGACATGGGCCGATGGCCGGCCGAGTCCCACAGCACAGGGCGTTCCAGAGGGACCTGTCAGCCGGGGGACCACGGGAGCTTAAGAGCAGTCCTGCGAAGCCCGAGCGGTCCCCGCGGTGTTTCCCGCCGAGGCCGCGGCCGAGCCGGACAGCGCAGCGCGACGCCGTTCGCAGGGCGGGCAGCAACGGACGGAGGGTCCGAAGGCACCGGGCCGGGCCCCGCTGGCAGCCGCCCCGCGCCCGGCGCTGCCCGAGCCCGCGGTGCCTCTCGCACCCCGCGGGGGGCAGCCCCAACGGGCCCAACGGGCC